>JAAAKG020138032.1:0-12745 GCA_010014905.2 Druon quercuslanigerum
ATTTAATCATAACGTATGATAAACAAGATTCTGCATTTGCAGAATGTAAAATTATGACAGAAACTAAGGATACATCAGAGGTGGGGGGGGGGGGGGGGAGGGGGGTGGCAAAGCTTTGAACTGCAAATTTCTTTTCAGTTTTTTCAACTTTTCAGTTGAAAATTTAACCGTTTATTTTTAATTTATTTTTGGGTTAAAAATGAAGCTGTTTTGTTTGAGGATTCAAACATTTTGTTGAAAATTAGTGGACTTCAAATGTTATATATTTTTTATTTAAATTTTTTTTTGTGTTTTCGATTTGAAATAAAAATATTTTGTTAACGTTAAAATATCAACTATTGTATTTTTATTGAGATTTAATCTTATAAATAAAAAAAATAAAAAATATTTTGTTAATGTTGAAATATCAACTATTATGTTTTTATTGAGATTTAATCTTATAAATAAAAAAAAACAAAAATATTTTGTTAATGTTAAAATATCAGCTATTATATTTTTATTGAGATTTAATCTTTTTTGTTTGAAAAGTCTACCATTTGTCACGAAATTTTTCGGGTTTCCTACAAAAACCTAAAAATGTAAAAAATCCACTTTCAATTTTTTAAATTGTTTCCCAACGTTCTCTAGCAATTTTATTTATTTTATTCTTTATAAATCTCTTAAAATTAAATTTTTAATCTTTGAAAATCTTACAAAATAAAAAAAAAAATATATAAATAGAGCCTCTCTTTAACTTGTTAAGAAATGCTAAAACAAGTTTGTTAAATCCGTCAGGTAATAAAAAAGTTTTTTACTGCTTATATAAAGTAAATAGATTTTGCTAGGCCAGCAATAATAGAAAATGGGAATAAAAAACTTTTTTTCTAACTAAATCTGATTATTCCCATCTGATGTGGCTTTAAATTTAAAAAACTTGTTCTCAAATTCCCTTTAGGGTTTATGTTCTGACTTGTATTTGCTATATCAAGTATACGAATTTATTTTTTAGATTTTCATTTTTCAAATTAAATTCATAACTTCTGAGCGCATTAATAATAAAAAGCCAGGTGTTTCCGGCATTGGATTCCCAGTGGGAGTCAAGAACGGGAAATAAAGGAAAATATATGAGTGTAATACAAGAATTCATGAGATCTGACGTACGAACAGGAACAGATGGGAAATGGATTCAAAGAGAAAGATTTACCCGGAATTAAATGCAGTTACTTATATTTTATTCAAGCCCTTGCGAGCTCTTTCATAAAAAATCTTGGCAAAGGAATTCCCTCCCTTTGTAAAGATCCTTTATAATTAAAGTGATATTAAAATTTTCATGATAAGTTTCTACGACAAAGTAAGGAATGCAATGAGCAAATAAATTGGGAATTCTGAAAATTTATAATTAAAAATTGATTTTCAATCAATAAGATAATAATTAAGTTTATTTAATAATTATAATAATAATAATAATTGGGTTTTTAAAATTAATTTCATCAACACCGACTATTTCAATACTGGGTGGTCCTCACTGGACCGGAAATCCTGGAAAATCGGCATATGACAGGAAGCACTTTGAAATTTAATATTATTCGCGAGGGTGGGCCGAAAAAGCAAATTTTTTAAAATTGAAACCCGGTTCTTCAGTTTATGGTATTAAGTGCTAATAAAAATTTAAATTGTTTAATTTTGAATAATTTAATTTTAAATTTAACTTTTTTAAAACAAAGAAAATATTTTTGAGTGTATTGGTGTGACCAGTAGAATTTGTAAATAGGAAAATTTATATTGATTAAATATTGATTTTTATTCTGTGTGTAAATAAATAAATGAAAGGAATTAACATCTGGAAGGAAGCAACCATATCTGAGAAAAACTATTGTCAAGGGTATGGTGTGACCCTAAAACTACAATTTTGATTTAGAAAGTGTTGCATAGATTTTGTATTGTTGAATTAAAAAACAAAACAAAAAAAGTTCTTTCGAGCTGTAACTTAACTCTATTGAACAATGCAAGAAATATTCTGAAAGAAGCAACCATCTTCGATAAAAAATCTTGTTAAAGGTATGGTGTGACCCAAAATGCAGATTTAGACTCAGAAACAATTTCATAACTTTTTTAATTTTTTTTCATAAAAAAAAGTAATCAATCGTTGACAACAGTTTATTTGTAAACCGAAAGTAACCTAGCCTTTAGCCAAAACCCGATTTTACGTTTAAACTTATTTTTCGAATTTTATGTGACAGTTAATCCGGGTATTATTGAATTTTGAAACTAAGAAAGGTAAACTTTTAACCCAAAATGGAAGAATTAAACTTTTAGTTAAAAAAATATTTTTAAATGATAAAAAGAAGAATTTCCCACCAATAGTTGAATTTTTTTTTTACTAAATTATTGAACTTTAAAGACAAAATGACGATTTTTTTAAATATAAAACAGTTGGCTTATCAAATCAAAAATGTGAAATTTTGATACAAAAGTTAATTTTATGCTAAAAAAGACATATTTCCAAAAAAATATAAGAAATTTAAACCCAAAAGTTGAATTTTCAACTAAACTAGCAAAATATTCCAATTTTAACAAAAAGAGGAATTCTCACTTAAAAAAAAAAACGATTTTCGACCAAAAATGGAATAGGTAAAAATTCAATTACCACAGTAATTTTTCAATAAAAAAAAAGAGAAATTTCAACAAAACAGTTAAATTTCCAATAAAAGAAATGAATTTTGAACAAAAACTCTGAATTAGCAACCAAAAAATGCATTTTTAAGAAAGAATTTCAACTTTAAGAAACCTAGATGCAACATTTTTAAATAAAAAGATAAATTTTTTAACAAAAGATTATGTTTTCTGCAACAAAAAAACAAATTGTTAACATAATTTAGGATTTTTTGAACCAAAATTTGAAATTTCAACTGAAGAAGAAGAATTTTTAAACAAAAAGTTTAGATTGATACAAAAAAACGATTTTTTAACCAATTTCAAAAATTCTCAGCTAAAAAGTTAAATTTTCAACTCAAAAGAATGAATTTTAAAACCAAAAGATTAATTTACTAACAAAAAAGACGAATTTTTATTAAATTTAATAGTTCTCAACAAAACAGTTAAATTGTAAACTAAAAAGAATTATTTTAAAAAAAAGATTAATTTGTTTACAAAAAAGACGAATTTAAAATAAAATTCATAAATTCTCAACCAAAAAGTTGAATTTTTAAGAAAGAAATAATTTATTTTTTATTTTTATGAAAGTAACTTAAAACCCTAGTAGTTAAATTTTTAACCAAAAAGATGAATTTTTAAACAAAAAGATTAATTTACTAACAAAAAAGACGAGTTTGAAACAAAGTTAAAGACTTTTAAACAAAAGATTAATTTGATGCTAAAAAAGACGAATTTTGAATAAAATTCAATAGTTCTAAACAAAAAAGTTGAAATTTTAACTAAAGCAGAAGAATTTTCATACAAAAAGATTAATTTCATACAAAAAAAAACGAATTTTTAACCAAATTAAAAAATTCTCAACCAAAAAGTTTAATTTTCAACTGAAGAAGTTTTAAACAAAAAGAATAATTTACTTACTAAAAAGGAGAATTTTAAACAAAATTCAAGAATTTTCAACAAAAAAAATGAATTGCCAATTAAAAAGAATTAATTTTTTAACAAAAAGATTAATTTGTGTACAAAAAAGACGAATTTTATACAAAATTTAAGAATTCTCAACTAAAAAGTTGAATTTTTAAGAAAAATTTATTTTTTTATTTTTATGAAAGTAAATTAATAACCTAGTTTTTAAATTTTTAACCGAAGAGATAAATTTTTAAACAAAAAGATTATTTTACCAACAAAAAAGCCGAATTTTAAATAAAATTCAAGAATTGTCAATCAAAAAGTTGAATTTCTAACTAAAAAGGATTATTTTTTAAACAAAAAGATTAATTTACTAACAAAAAAGACGAGTTTGAAACATAGTTAAAGAATTTTTAAACAGAAGATTATTTTAGTGCCATGAAAAACAAATTGTTAACCAAATTTAGGAATTTTTTAATCAAAAATTTGAATTTTCAACTAAAGCAGAAGAATTAAAAAAAAAAGATTAATTTGATACAAAAAAAACAAATTTTTATATTTTCAACCAAATTAAAAGATTCTGAACCAAAAAGTTTAATTTTCAACTAAAGAAGTTTTAAACAAAAGATTAATTTAATACTAAAAAAGACGAATTTTTAATAAAATTTAATAGTTCTCAAAAAAAAGTGGAATTTTGAACTAAAGAGGATTAATTTTTAAACGAAAAGACGAATTTTAAACAAAAATATTAATTTACTAACAAAAAAGACGAATTTTAAAGATAATTCAAGAATTCTGAACCAAGAAGTTGAATTTTTAACTCCAAAGAATGAGTTTTTAAACAAAAAGATTAATTTGCTAACAAAAAAGCCGAATTTTAAACAAAATTCAATAATTTTCAACCAAAAAGTTGTATTTTGAACTCAAAAGAATAAATTTTTAAACAAAAAGATTAATTTACTCACAAAAAAGACGAGTTTGATACAAAGTTAAAGAATGTTTAAGCAGAAGATTAATTTAGTGCCATAAAAATAAATTGTTAATAAAATTTAGGAATTTTTTAATCAAAAAGTTGAATTTTCAACTAAATCAGAAGAGTTTTCATACAAAAAGATTAATTTGATATAAAAAAAAATGAATTTTTAACCAAATTAAAAAATTCTCAACCAAAAAGTTGAATTTTCAACTGAAGAAGTTTTAAACAAAAAGATTAATTTTCTAACAAAAAAGGCGAATTTTAAACAAAATTCAATAATTTTCAACTAAAAAGTTGAATTTTTAAGAAAGAAATAATTTTTTAAACAAAAAGATTAATTTACTCACAAAAAAGACGAGTTTGATACAAAGTTAAAGAATTTTTAAACAGAAGATTAATTTAGTGCCAAAAAAATAAATTGTTAATAAAATTTAGGAATTTTTTAATCAAAAAGTTGAATTTTCAACTAAAGCAGAAGAGTTTTCATACAAAAAGATTAATTTGATATAAAAAAATGAATTTTTAACCAAATTAAAAAATTCTCAACCAAAAAGTTGAATTTTCGACTGAAGAAGTTTTAAACAAAAAGATTAATTTTCTAACAAAAAAGGCGAATTTTAAACAACATTCAAGAATTCTCAACCAAAAAGTTGAATAATTAAGAAAGAAAGAAATTTTTCTTCCTTTTTGTGAAAGTAACTTAAAATCCTAGTTGTTAAATTTTTAACCAAAGAGATGAATTTTTAAATAAAAATATTAATTTAATAACAAAAAAGACGAATTTTTATTCAAATTCAAGAATTATCAACCAAAAAGTTGAATTTTCAACTCAAAAGAATGAATTTTTAAACAAAAAGATTAATTTATTAACAAAAAAACGAGTTTGAAACAAATTTAAAGAATTTTCAAACAAAAATATTAATTTAATGCCAAGAAATACGAATTTTTAATAAAATTCAATAGTTTTCAACAAAAAAGTTAAATTTTAAACTAACAAGGATTAATTTTTAAACAAAAAGATTATTTTGTTTACAAAAAAGACAAATTTGAAAGAAAATTCAAGAATTCTCAACAAAAAAAGTTGAATTTTCAACTAAAAAGGATTAATTTTTAAACAAAAAGATTAATTTACTAACAAAATAGACGAATTTTAAACAAAATTCAAGAATTCTGAACCAAACAGTTGAATTTTCAACTATAATCATAAATTATGGTACAGTGTGACCCAAAAACATCGATTTTGTCTCAGAAAGAGTTGCATGAAATTTTTATTTTTTAATTAAAAGTATATATATTTCACGTTATAACTTAAATCTTTCGACCCATGCAAGGAAAATTCTGAAAGAAGCAATCATCTTCGAGAAAAATTCTTGACAAAGGTACGGTGTGTCCCAAATAACGCCGATTTTGACTCAGAAATAGTTGTATATTTTATTTTTATTTTTTAATTAAAAAAAAAGACATTTCTTTTGAGCTATTACTTAACTCTATTAAACAATGAAACTCACATTCTGAAAGAAGCAACCAGCCCCGAGAATAGTCTCTTCTGAAAGGTATGGTGCGACCCAAAAAGCCAAATATTTCAAGTTATAACTTAACTCTGTCGTAACATGCAAAGAACATCCTGAAAGAAAACGCTGATTTTTGTTTAGAAATAAAAATAAAAATAAATGGTTTATTTTTTTAATAATAAAAAAATTCTTTTTAATTATTACTTAATGCTTAACATAATCGAATAACGAAAGAAACATCCTGAAAGAAGCTATCATTTCCGAGAAAAAAAATATTGTCGTAGGTATGGTGCGACCCTCGGTGCGACCCGAAAACGTCGATTTCGACTCATAAAGCTTCCCCAAAAACTAAAATATTGACGTATAAAAAGTTGCATAAATTTTTTAATTTAAATGAAGTACTTATGATCTATTATTTAGCTTCATTAAATCGAGAAAAAATAGGCAAAAAGAAGAAATTGCTTCAAAAAGATATCGAGCATTCATTTTCACCCACTTCTACATCAAAGTGGATTCGAAATTTTATACTTGCGCCCCTATACCCCGGAACACTTAAAATTATTTTCATTTGTTTATTTCTCAATAATTAAAATTATAATTTGTTTATCTTTGAAGGAAAGAACCGGAAAGTGACCGTGACATTTTTTCCAAGATTTAAGTAGCCCCTGACTACCCTCCAGCACGAAAGCTTTAATTTCAGAAAAAAAAGAACCCAATTCCCAAGTGAATTAGCACAAACCTTCGAGAAAAATTCACTTCGTCAGAAAAATATTTTTATCTTTATTTCTCTTCCTACTAAAGCCCAATTCCTGTAAGTACATATTCTTTAGGGTCTTTTAAAATCATTATGTACAAATTGCCGGAGGGTAATATTTCCTTATGGTGTAAGAAAAAAAAAAAAAAAAAAGTCTCTGTACTTAGAGAATTGGAACGAAAATGCCACCTATCGTGGTGTGCGATCGAATTTCGTAACAGGTTAATAACATTGTTACCACTATAAAAGTCACGGACCGGTGCAAACGTCACGCAAATTCAAGGATCTGCAGTGCCAACCTGGCAACTATAAACCGGCTGGTTGTTCGAACAAATTACCAAATTTATGGTGTACCCTTTCCCATGACCAGTCAGTAATAACATAGGCTCGGCTGGTTGCTGGTTGCTGGTTACTGGTACTTCCCGCCCCTTCTCTTTTATTCTCTCGCGCTCTCTCTCTCTCTTTTCCTTCGGTCCTTTCTCCCCCCACCCTTCTCTCTCACACACACTCTTTACTCGGCATTATTTCTACTCTCTCTTCTACTAGGTGACGTTGCAAAATGTGCACTAAGCTGGCTCTGCTTAGTCGGAATGAATTATTCAGTTTCATTTTCTGAGTTATTAACGATAATAGATTATAGTGTGAGGAAATGTTGAAATATTTTATTGAGGATAAAACTGTCACGTGTGAAGACCTGATTAATTGCCCGGTTGGAAACACAATGCACTTTTGAAATTAATATTTATATTATTCAGGGTGGTAACACTAAACTCGGATGATATAGCTCGGAGAAATTCTCATGAGCATGGTATCATGCTCAAAAGTGAGCTCGAACTTTATGTGCTTTGAGAATTTAATGAGAATTTATCAGCATTTTGAATTAGGATCTAAACAATCCTGTTTTCTGTATTTATTAATAATAAATACGTTAGTTTAATTTTGCATTAAACAGCATGTTATTCACACATCTAAACCCAAAAGTTGAACTTTCAACTAAATTAGCAAAATATTCCAATTTAAAAAAAAAAGTGAATTCTTACTTAAAAAAAAAAAGATTGTCGACCAAAGTAATTTTCGACCACAAAAAGGAAAATTTCTACAAAACAGTTAAATTTCCAATCAAAGAATTGAATTTTTAACAAAATTTCTGAATTAGCAACCAAAAAATGCATTTTTAAGAAACAAGTTTAGCTTTAAGAAACCTAGTTGGTACATTCTTAACCAAAAAGATGAATTTTTTAACAAAATAATAATTTTCCACCACAAAAATAAATTGTTGACAAAATTTTTGAATTTTTGAACCAAAAAGATGAATTTTTAACTAAAGCAGAAGAATTTTTAAACAAAAAGATTAATTTAATACCAAAAAAACGAATTTTTAACCAAATTAAAAAATTCTCAACCAAAAAGTTGAATTTTCGACTGAAGAAGTTTTAATCAAAAAGATTAATTTCCTAACCAAAAAACCGAATTTTAAACAAAACTCGAAATTTAAACACGAATTTGAAACAAAATTTAGGAATTCTCTAACATAAAGTTGAATTTTTAAGAAAGAAAGAATTTTTTCCTAATTTTTATGAAAGTAGTCCAACTTTAAAATCTAGTTGTTAAATTTTAAACGAAAGGGATGAGTGTTTAAACAAAAAAATGAATTTCATGCAAAAAAAGACAAATTTTTAATAAAATTCAATAGTTCTCAAAGAAAAATTGAATTTTCAACTAAAAAGGATTAATTTTTAAACAAAAAGATTAATTTACTAACGAAAAAGACGAATTTTAAACGAAATTCAAGAATTCTTAACAAAAAAGTTGAATTTACAACTAAAGAAGTTTTAACCAAAAAGATTATTTTCCTAACAAAAAAATCGAATTTTAAACAAATTTCGAAATTTAAAAGTGAATTTTAAACAACGTTTAAGAATTCTCTAACAAAAAGTTGAATTTTTAAGAAAGAAAGAAATTTTTCTTAATTTTTATGAAAGTAGTCCAACTTTAAAGTCTAGTTGTTAAATTTTAAACGAAAGGGATGAGTGTTTAAACAAAAAGAATAATTTAATGCAAAAAAGACGAATTTTGAATAAAATTCAATAGTTCTCAACAAAAAAGTTGAATTTTCAACTAAAAAGGATTAATTTTTAAACAAAAAGATTATTTTGTATACAAAAAAGACAAATTTAAAAACAAAATTCAAGTATCTCAACCAAAAAGTTGAATTTTCAACTGAAGAAGTTTTAAACAAAAAGATTAATTGTGTGACAAAAAAGCCTAATGTAAAAAAAAAACCTCAAGAATTCTCAACCAAAAAGTTGAAATTTTAAGAAAGAAAGAATTTTTTCAAAATTTTGATGAAAGTAGTCCAATTTTGAAACCTAGTTGCAAAATTTTTAAACAAAGAGATGAATTTTTAATCAAAAAGATTAATTTACTAACAAAATGGCCGAATTTTAAACAAAATTCAAAAATTCTCAACCAAAAAGTTGAATTTTCAACTAAAAACATAAAATTTTAAACAAAAAGATTAATTTTCTATCAAAAACATTTTTCATTTATCAAAACACCGATTTTGTCTCAGAAAGAGTTGCATGAAATTTGATATTGCAGATCATTTTGCTGTCTTCAAGTAGTGCTCTAAAGAGTTTAAGTGCTCGGAGAAATTCTCATGAGCATGGTACCATGCTCAAAAATGAGCTCGAACTTTATGTGCTTTGAGAATTCATGGAGCATTTACAAGCATTTTGAATTAGATCTAAATAATCCTATTTTCTCATCTTTTTATTTCAAAACGATTTTTTTTTAAAAGCTGAATATTAATTTTAATAAATTTAATTCTTTGGTTAGAAATACAATTGTTTAGTTTAAAATTATTTCTTCTTAATTTAACTACATAATTGGTTTAAAAAATCATGTTTATTGGTCGAAAATAATATTTTTGTTTGAAAATGGCGTTTTTTTAAATTAATAATGCACTTTTTTAGGTAAATAATTCTACTGTCTTCTAAAAAATTTGTTTTTTTGGTCTGAAAATCGACCATTTGGTTAAAAATTCAACTCTTTTTTTTTTAATAATCTTTTTGTTCGAAAATGTAAATGGTGCCTTAAAAATTTAACTATTTGATTGAAAACTCATCTTTGTATTTCAAAATTATATTTTTTGTTAAAAGATGAATATTAAATTAAATTAATGAAATACATAAATTTATTAATTAAATTCTTTGGTTGTAAAGACAACTGTGTAGTTAAAAATTATTTCTTCTTAATTTAACTACATAATTGGTTAAAAAAATTATGTTTATTGGTCGAAATCATATTTTTTGATGAAAATAATCATTTTTGTTAATAATGCACCTTTTCAGGTAAATAATTGTACTGTCTTCTAAAAAATAAGTTTTTTTTGTTTGAAAATTATACCATTTGGTTGAAAATTCAACTCTTTTTTTTAATAATCATTTTGTTCGAAAATTTAAATGGTGCTTTAAAAATTTAACTATTTATATAAAATTTTGTTTTTTTTTTATTGTCAATGCAGATGTTTGTTTAAAAATTATTATTTTTTAAGATTTAACTATTTGATTGACCGATTTTGTCTCAGAAAGAGTTGCATGAAATTTGATATTGCAGATCATTTTGCTGCCTTCAAGTAGTGCTCTAAGAAGTTTAAGTGCTCGGAGAAATTCTCATGAGCATGGTACCATGCTCAAAAATGAGCTCGAACTTTATGTGTTTTGAGAATTTATTGGGCCTTTATAAGCATTTTGAATTAGGATCTAAACAATCCTATTTTCTATATTTAATAATAATAATTAAATAATTTCAATTTTGCATTCAGGGTTGCTACTATATCAATGTCTACAATATAAAATTAACCATACACCTAAAAGATGAATAATATTATTGTAAAAAAATTTTGATTTTAATATAATTTAAACACATTTAGTTGAGTTTTGAAATCAAAAAGATAAATTTTGAACCTGAGAAATGAATTTTTAACTAGAATGATGAATCTTCAAGGAAAAATATGAATTTTTAACGAATAGAAAACAAATTAGTTTTTTTATCAGAAAAAATTATTTATTTAATCAAAAATAGGAGTATTAAATTTTCAGTTAAAACAATCGATTATCAACAACGTCAAAAATAGATTCTCAAAAAAATAAATTAATTTTAGACTCAAAAATGTATTTAACAAAAAATACAGTTTCTTTAAATATATAAATTTATAATTGAAAAACAAAACAAAAACAAGTTTTCGTGAAAATTATTTAATTTTCAACTAAAAATATACATTTTCAAGCAAAAATGGAATAGTTACTTCTTTAGTTAAGAAAATTAAAAAGAAAGTTAAAAACATTTTTTTAACTCCTTTAAAGAACACAAAGATAAAAAGCGATTATTTACTCATTTCCGTCCTTTCCTGCACAGGAAATTAAAAACTAGAAATAACACACTAGACACCCATAAAAAAACTTTACTTTTTAAACTTCCATCTCTCGGAAAAAAGGTAATTTCGTTTCCTAGATTTTAAAACCTTGGAAATGTCGAAACTATGGAAATCTACTATGGAATTATTATTGATATAAATTATTGAATTATTAATAATTTAAATACGATTGACTGTGAATTTTTTTCAATTCGGTTCATGATGGTTTCAATGAAACATTTTTAAATTGATAAATTAATTGATCGTTTAAGCAGAGCCAATATATTTTTAATTAATTAATTAATTTTAATTCATTAATTTCTTTTTTTCCTTTATTTTAAAAAAACTTTCCCTTTTTATCATTTTTTTTCGCTTAAATGCAAACTGAATTAATAAAACAAAATTAGAAAATCAGTCTGCTTTTGGTTAGAAATTAATTATTTTTCTTTTACAAATTCAAATATTTTCCTAGAGAGTTAGCCTTTTTGGTTGACATTTGTTTGGTTGAATTTTAATTTTTTTTTAAATAATTTTTTCCACTTGGCTGAAAAATAGTCTTTGTAGGTTAAAAATTAAACTATTTGTATAAAAATTTATTTATTTTATTAAAAAGCCATCTATTTGGGTGAAAAATGCAATAACTTTTTTTTTGAAATGTTTTTTTATATGGTAGTCGTCCTATTGTAATAAAAATGCATTTTTCATGGGAGGTAAGTAATTCTTTAAAGTTAAAAATTTATCTCTCATTGTTGAAAATTTAATTTTTATATTTGAAAATTCCCGTCTTCAAATAATTCGTCTTCTTGGGTTAGTCAAAAAATTCGACTATTTTGTTAATAATTTGTTTTTGTAGTTAAAAAATGCACCTATTTGGTTACAAAATTAATTATTAAAAAAATACTTTCTTGTTAGAATATTCAACTGTTTAGATAAAAAATATATTTTTTTATAAAAAATTCGTTCTTTTAGATTAAAGTTCATCTTTTATGATAGAAAGTAATTTTTTTAGTTGAAAATTTATCTTTCATAGTTGAAAATGAATTTTTTTGATAAAAATTCAACTATTAGATCTATTCTCTTAAAAATTCCTCCATTTTTTTAATAATTCAATTCTTTGGTTGTAAATATAACTGTTCATTTAAAAATTATTTCTTCTTAATTTAACTACATAATTGGTTAAAAAATCATCTTTATTGGTTGAAATTCATATTTTTGGTTGTAAATGGTCTTTTTTTATCGATAATGCACCTTTTCAGGTAAATAATAATAATAAACTGTCTTCTAAAAAATTCACTCTTTTCTGAAAATTCGACCATTTGGCTAATTTAATTAATTAATTAAATTCTTTGGTTGTAAATACAACTGTTTAGTTAAAAATTATTTCTTCCTAATTCAACTACATAATTGGTTTAAAAAATCATCTTTACTGGTCGAAAATCATATTTTTTGTTGAAAATGGTCATTTTGATTGTTAATGCACCTTTTCAGGTAAATAATTCTACTTTCTTCTAAAAAATTCATTTTTATTGTCTGAAAATTCGACCATT
>JAAAKG020138033.1:0-12744 GCA_010014905.2 Druon quercuslanigerum
TCCCTAAATTCGTATATTTTATTTCAATTATGGATATGCGATAAAAGAAATATTAATACCAAAAGTCTCTCCGTGTACTTCAGAAGTATATTAATATTATTTAGAGCATCATCCCATTTCAATTCAGTTAACTTACGCCCCTTCTAATTCAAGTTACTAAAATTCAAAAATTTGCATGTAACAACATTCTCAGACAGTACCAATTTCGCTTCTAATTCGCTAGACGATCGGATTTGAATTTTGACTTAGCACAGGATCGATTCTGCAATGCCCGCGATAATATCTCGGGAATGACAATACACCTGTTGATGCTAATGCAGGTGCATGATTCTTTTGTATGGTACTTGTCGCTCGGGCACGCCAAAGGCAATATGTCGAAACTGAACTGCACAACGCCGTAATGCACTGTTCTAATACGTGGAAAACGTGCGTGCTAAAAAAGCAGGTGATTGGATAACGCGAAGCAAATAAGCCGCTGCATTCGGTGTTTCAAAACGAGTTTTTTTTTTAAAGATAAAACGATTTTCCATTTTAAGTGCTGCTAAAAAATTAGGGGCGGGGTGCTCTTAATCTCCGAGCTCGTTTTTGTGCATTTTATGCATGCATTTCGATTGAAATTTTAACTGAAAACTGTAAAGTTATAGAATAAAAAAAAAAGAATTCGAAAAAGATAATAAAATTTATTGCACTGCATTTTACGAAGATTCACGGAAAAATTGGATGCCGCCACTTAACATCTAGATGTTAATGGTTAACGTATTTAATGTTTAACTATAGGGCAGCCGTCTAGATGTTAAAGGTTAGTTTCTGTGGATTTTAAGATATATATATCAAATAAGTAACGCAAAGCTTTCTTCCCTCAAAGATTTTTTAAAGAAGAAAAAGCACTTTTTTCAATCATTTTACACTCTTCACAAATTTGGCAGCATTATTGTTACTCTTCTGTAATCAAAATATTTATAATCATAATTTTTTTACAAGTTTAAATAAAACAGGAAACATTTACCATAAACTTCATCAAGTGAACCTCAGATGTCAACAGTATTTTTTTACGAAATTGAATATGAACTTCATCAAATGTCTGCTAGAGGGATGGCGCATTCATGTACTCGGACAACTACTGTCAATTCTTTGAAGTCTTAGTTCAGCATAATAATATTTTTACGCCTAACAACTCAAAAAAATAGCAGATGTTACGCGTTAACATCTGTATGCTTCGCTGTATTTTCTTAAACGTTAAACATCTACGTTTAAACATCCTTTTCCATCCAGTGTCCGTGTTCTAATATAATCCACGTGATTATTAATATCTTCTAGAACTTCCTAAATAAGTGGTCATTTAGAAGCATGAAAGTGCTCACTTTTAAGGTGTGTACAGCAAAAAAGATTTTGAAAAAATTTAAACTTCCTGCTAAATGTCTACCTACCATTTGCAACCAGTAGATGAACACATGGTGTGGTCCACGCTTGTCGGACTCACGCGTCCATTCGTTCGATATGAGCGATATGATATACGTATTAAGAGGTATTATACCCGTCGACGTGATCGCTGAAAATTGCTTCGTTAAACTCTCCAAGGAAATTACTCTATCGCGAGAGAGGAGAATTCCGCCAACTTTTTATCCTTTCGACTCTAGCTACTTCCTAACCTATAATCCCGTGCATTTTCTTTCCACTTCTAGGAGGAGATGAGATGAGCAGCTTGATGCGAGTTTCATCTTTGCGTTTCGTTATTATTTTGTATTTTAGGTAAACAGGAGTTTACTAAATTCATTGATGAAGCTTTATCAATCGTGCGCATGTTCTTTTTCTATTAAACGCGAAAAAGTAATCTTTAAAGTAAAATAAAAAGTTGAAATAAATATTTATTAGTTAAAAGTTTTTGAACGATCAAATTCGAGCTTGTTTAGATTTCAAATATTTTACACTCCTTGAAAATAAGGTTGAACATAATTTTCCGCAGATTATTAAGAAAATTCAAAATGACTTGAAGATTTCAGATATCTCGAAAAAGCACCTATAATTTTAGGATTTGACGGAATTTTGAATTATAAATGAATAAAAAATAATTCAAAAAATATGAAGAAATATATAAATAAAAGTATAAATAAATTAAAAGAATTCTTTTTATTTTACTGGATTTTATACAATTGTAGGAAAAATTCGAGTCAATTTAAAATTGCTTTAAAATGTTTCATAATCTTCTAGATACTTGTTCGACAATTTTAGAAATGTTTTGAAACGTTTTTAAATATTTTTAACATACATGTTCTTTCAAAATTAATTTTTCTAAATAAAAAATCATTTCAAACTTTCCCATGAATCCTAAGAATAGTATTTTGCATAGGAAGGAGAAGAGCATCGCATGCTGATGGTGAGAGCAATGTTTTCGAAACGAGTGGTATAGACGCGGAAAATGTTAAGAGTGCTCTGCTCATGGCAGATTGAGCGTGATATCTCTTTTCTATTTAAAGTTTCCGCCATTTTGTGTTCCTAGTTAAAAATATCGGTGTATCTCTGACTCTTTCTGAACGCGCAATACTGCGCATGCATGTACATTTCATACCTGATATGTAATGTTGGACCTCATACGCTAAAGCCAAAAACCACTGCTCTACTATCAGATCCAATATTATCCAGGTGCGCTTATGTAGCTCCGCTTACGCTCCTTGAAAGGAGAGATGTTACGCTCGATCCTCAATCAGTAAAATACGCTCATTTTGTGTGGCTACTGTAAAAATATTTGTATTCTCCTGAAAGCTTTCAAAATGGTAAAAACCTTCTAAATTCCTTTTACGAAATCTTCAAAAACCTACGTTTTTTTGAAAATATTTTGACACCTTGTCAAGTTTTAAATTATTTTTGAATCTTTTCAAAACTTCTAAATATTTGTTACACTTCTCTAATTTTCTCTGAAATTTTGTAATGTTGCTACATCCATTCTTCTTATAAATCTTAGGATGTCATTTGAAATGTTTTGAAATCGTTTTCAATTTTTCTTAAAACCAATTTTTCAAAAAAATAAATCAGAAAAAATTTTCCCAGAAATCTTACGACAATTTTTTTATTACCTTGAAACCTTTCAAAACTCTTTTTTTTTTAATTTATCAAAAATCTGCATTTTGTTTACATTTTCTTCAAATCTTCTCAGGATTCAAAGTATATTTGAATTGCTTCAAAGCTTGCAAAACTTCTGTAATATCATGAAAATAGTTTTTAATACAAAAACAAATTTCTCTTTACTTCCCGGATAACAAATATTTTCTTAAATCGTTAAAATTTTACAATTTGAACTTTTAAATTTGAAAACTTTTTCAATTTTAATATTGTATGGTTAGCTATATATGAAAAAATGATTAAAAACATTAGAACTCTTCTGGATTTAATATTTTTCAAATTAAACAGTAAGTAATTCCTCAGTTGAACAAGTTTTTAATAATGTAATAGTAAGTAAGTCTTGCAATATATAGGGATCGAATCCATTTCAAATCAGCCAGGGCCCTACACTTGAAATCGCAGAATCTGTAAAACTTTTGTCCTCATTGAGATATTTAACAAAATAGCAGCGTTGTTTCTGAAAGAAGTAAAAATAGATTTTCTCAAAAAACCCACTATTAAATTTTTGGCCAATATTTTTTTAAACTTGTACTTTGATAAGAAATACCTTGTAAGTTTAATGCTTGCTAAATAACTTTTGTAGCCCGAAAACTTCTTATTTCTTACAATCTCATTTTCTACTTTTTCTTGGAAACAATGAGAGGTACGAAATAATGTTAATTTATGAGTTTTTCACGTTTAAGAAAGTTGAATGAAAAATTTCTCTTGTTCTTTTGCGGCATTTTTCATACTTCACGAGAAAAATTCAAAAATTACGTTTCTAGGAGAAAAAAATTCTCCTGGCCACAAAACTAGTTTAGACCGCATGATGCTGGTAAGAGGCCTTTCTGGTATTAATATAAACTTTTCAAACATATTTGGCAGAAGTAGAAAATTCGATTGTAAGAAAAAAGAATTCTCCTGGCTACAAAATTTATTTAGCAAGCATCAAACTTACAAGAAATTTTCATTATCAAAGTACAAGTTAAAAAAAAGGGACAAAAAAGTTAATACTGTGTTTTTTGAGAAAATCCATTTTTACATTTTTCAGAGAAAAACGCTGCGATATTGTCAATTTTTAATCCTCTTTCAATTTCCCGGTGGGTTTTGAAAAAGACGATGAACGCTATTGGAAACAAATAAATAACTCAACTGGGCAAAAATGTATAGAGGTTTAAAGAAAAATTTCGGGTTTTCTGAAAACGAAGCCCGAAAATCAAATACGCCTAAATTTAAAAAATCTTTTTTTTTTTGCAAATTGGAAAAATGCGTATTGCCTAATTTTCTCTGAAAAACTAAATATTTCGTCCCCGAGAGATTCTGAGATTCCAGCTGTAGGGCCCTGCGTTATTTCAAACAATTCGGTCTGACACATTATTTCGGAAATCATATTATATTTACAGACATTTATATATTTATCATAACCCTTCAATTAAATATCAGTTGTTTTTAAAGACAACATTTTTCATATCAAAACTGCAGGTAGACAATAATTAATACGTTTCTCGAACTTAGCATTTTTCGAACAAGATAATATCTGCACAAAATGTAAACAAAAATTATTTTCATTAATAAATAATAAAATTCTTATTTTTCACCTGAATTATTGTATTTAAAGGAAAACTCCAGGTTTTCTTTTCAGAAAAAAAGGAAGACTAAATTGGGAAAAAGATCAATTTGATTTTAACCTTCATTTGCAACCCTTCCATCGGTAACTATGTGCTCCAACGACGAAAATTTTTTAACGCATATTGAGAAAACTTGTGCTTTTTAAATAATCTTGCGTTCTTTAATGAAACCAATCAAATTATCTAATAAATTATGAAAATAATAAACATGTTCAATGTTAGTTCTTTTCGCAAGAAACTAGTAGGGAGTGTCGTACAAGTTGGGCACTGAATAGGTTGGAACAATGCGTTTTATTCATCTCTTTGCACTTGTGCCACTTACAAGGAGTAAAAAAATTATCTTGATATATTTTTCATCGAAATTGCTAGGTAAATGAGTTTAATATGTTATTAACTAAATGAGTTGCTTTGTCTGAAGAGGATTTTGAATATAGTGCCGATCATTTTACTTCTCAGCGATGCAAAAATGACGTTTAATGTACCATATAGGTTGGGACACATGTATACGGTATAGAATGGATCACGTTTCTTGACACCTATACGCTATTTTCTTTCTCATTAAAAATCGTATTTGAAGTAACTTTTGAGTGTTAATAATCAAAATTGGTGTTTCCAAATGATTTTTACACTTATTTTTCAATTTTAAGAGTTGTTCCAACCTAAACTAACAAAAATTTATTTGGCAGATTAGATTCATAAAGTTTCAATCTTCAAGAATTTTATATTATGTTAGCGTTTTACACTTGAAATGAAAATTTTTAATAAAAAATTATTAGATTTAAAAACCTAAACATTTTTCACCAATAAACGTTCCTTTTTGGTTTTGTTAGCATCCAAAATTGATTTTTTTAAAAACAATTTTACGTTACATTGAACAAGAGTCACAAGTTTTGAACAATTGAAGGTTATGCTGACATTGCTGACCTTATATACTGGAACTCGGTATTTTCAGTGTAAACCCACTAAATTTCAATGAAGATTTAATATTTTAATAGAATTGTAGGTTGAACAAGTGGCTTTTATCGATAATATCGATATCGATTTCGAAGAATTTTTACAATCTTTGAACAATATAAGGCTATGTTAAAGATTTTCAATGAAAAACTGTTATCTCACAAAAAAAAAACATTTTATTTCAAAGAAGATTTACAATTTTTAATAATTTTTTGGTATTTATATTAATGTCTTTTGCTGAAAATTAGAATATTTAATTATAAAATGTATAAACTTCATAGAAAAATTAGTTAGATTTCAAAGATGATTAACAAATTTGAAAATGTTGTAGATTAGGTCAAAATTTCTTACCGGAAATCGTTCATTTGAATGAAACAAAAATAGGTCTTAATGTGGATTTACAATTCCAACATTTTTTGGTTTTATTGTGTTAGTGTTTTTTTCGTCAAAATGGTTATTGTTAAAAAAAAACATGCAGATTTCGTAGAATATTTATAATATTTTAACAATACTAGGGCATCTCAGCATTTTTCACCAAAAATCGGTTATTTTAAACAAAAATAATTTGAGTTTAATTTTAAACCTACAACTTTGAAAAACTTTAAGTTATGTCAGTGATTTTTCTCCGCATTTTTTTATCTATTATAACAAATATGATCCTTGCTGGTTTTCTGTTATTTTGATAATATAGATACTATGAAATAAAAATCTAAGATAATTTATTTCTATGATAAAGCGTATATCAAGAAACTATTCAATGAATGAATTATTGAATGACTTAATGAATGATTGAATGCATGAATGAATTTAACGATTATATAATTAATTGCTCATTCTTAAGATTGTTACAGCACAAAAATTTCGAAGGCATTTTTGATTGAAATGAATTCATGTGATATGATAAGAGCAGTGTGCCTAATTAGACGCAAAGATTATTATTTTTATTATTAATTCGTGTTTATTACTGACAAAAATTTTTCTCAACTTTTGAGCCGTAGAAATCTAATAAGATAAGAATCTCATAAGATTCCGAACAGTTGGACCATGTAAAAATAGAAGTTAATAAGGATTATTACCCGAGTAAAATTGCTTTGACTTGGTTTTGAGACCGAGTCAGACTTGAATTTATGTCTTAGAGACAAGTTTCTATGCTTGAAGACATATTCATGTATAGAGCCGCATATTTATGACTCCAAAACGATCAGTTTATAACTTCGAGTGTATGCCTGCCCTAAAAAAGGGTCCTTCTGACTGTTATAAAAGCAAATCTTTGTTAATGATTAAACAATCTTGTATATTTTATACAATATATATATTATATATATCCTATCAACTCATTTACGGATTGTCATTTGTATTATAATTGTTTGACGATGATACAGATAATGTTTTGTCTTTACGTATTTCTAACGGCTTAGGAGATCCTTCTAGAAATTTACAATTTTAATATCTCTGAAGAAAATAGTAAGGCGAAGGCTTATGTCTCGAATTAGTTTTGAGACGCATCCAGACATCGTTGCCTTGGAGACGAACTCAAGGTATCACGAAATCGAAGCATTTTTGTTCGATCAGGGACCAAATATGTAGTATCGCGCTATTTTATCGAGTTCTGGTCAGGAATTAGTATGGTCCGTACTATAATAGTATTTTTTTAAATTCTCTATCAGGGCTCTAGCAGGGAAAGTATTTTTGTAGCTACTCTAACTTGCCAAAAAAGCTTAACAGAATAATATCCCGATTAGAATAACCAGACCAGTGCCCGAAAAGTTTATTATGAAATTTATTAGAGATAAATAGGGGTACATACTTTTACACCTTAAACAAAGTTTCGTGTAATTTTCAAGCTTTTATTAATTCATATTCTTAAATCAACCTCAATAAAAACTGGACAAAAACATTTATCCTTCCAGCTAGTTATTCGATTAATTCGAGATGTTTTGGGTAGAAAGCGTGACGAGCTGTTTTCACGTGAATTTAATTTCCGGTAACGTTGTTTTGCAAAATGAAGCCAAGAGACATGAAAAAAGCGGGACCCATTCATTACCTGCGATCGTACGTGTCAGCTTGATTAGATAAGAGGACGCTTTACATGCATTTCAAGCTGTCAATTATGAATAATTTTTTTTCCCCGCGCAAATCCAGTCGCATTTGAAAATGTGACCTGCCTTTTTTCTGTAAATAACCAGTTTCTTTGTAAACCACATAATTTTTTTTATAAACTTCTCAATTAGCTTAGTTAAAGTTGCTTATTTTCTTAATTTAAACTGCTAAAAAACACAAAAATTAGAATCCTTTATTTTAAAGATAACAGTCAGTTTCTTAGTCTTCTTTTATCCATATTTCTCCCCTATTTTTTAAAAGTCTCCTATAATCCCGAGTAAAAATTCTTCGACTTGGTTTCGACTTCAATTGCCCCCAATCAAGACATGCTGCAGTCGACAAGATCGTCTTCAGCATGTCTCAGTTTTGAGTCGAAGCCATACTTCAACTTGCCTTGGAGAAAAGTTTATATATCTTGAAGACATATATTTATGTCTTGGGTAGAATTTGTAGGACTCAAAAACGGAAGCTTTATAACTTCGAGTGCATACCTGCTTGGTGCATTCTGCTTGTCATAACAGGTAATCTTTGTCAATGATTAAACAATCTTGTATATTTTTATACAATGTATATATATATATCCAATTGATTTATTTACGGATTTTTATTTTAATTATACTTATGTGACGAGGATACTGTAAATGTTATTTGTTTTTGCGCATTTCTAACTGCTTAGGAAATCCCTTTAGAAATTTACAGTTTAACTTTTTTTACAGAAAATTTTAAGGGTGATTCTCGTTCAGACCAAGATTCTCTCAGCCAAGACAAGGCTCGTTTTGGGACAAGTAAACCTCGTCTTAGCAAAGAAAAGTCTCGACTTGAGACAAAAAACGCTGTCTGTCTTGGAGACGAACTCAAGACATCACCAACTCGAACTCAAGTCGAAGAATTTTTACACGGGACCCCTATGCTTTTACTTTTTGACCCTTATTTGTTTCTTCTTTAGGCTCCAATTGATTTTTCATATGAACGCACACACACACACACACACACATACACACATACACACACACACATATGCTGCTGAGCAAAAGTATAAGGACATCATCGAAAAAATCGATTTTTTCAGCTTCTGATTGTTTTTTATTGTGTTCAACAGCATTTTATTATTAAGTCCAATATATAAGCTAGAAAATACACTATTTTGTAATGACATATGTTCATTATCTGAAAATGTTGTGTGAAAATATTTTAAAATACCGAAAATATTACGAGTAGTCAAATAAGGTTTTTTTCATCAATGTTTTCACCTCGTGCTTTGATGATTGCAGTTTCTCGATGATGCCCTTATACTTTTGCAAGGTAGTGTATACTCAAACACACACACATATATGTAAATATTTTTAGTGACACAACCTGGAAAACGTTCAAAAATTTATCTTACAGTAAATACAATTGAAAAAGCTAATTGTTGACGATTCGCGCAAAAAAATAAAAGATAGAAAATATAAAATGACGGAACTGACAGCGTCGCGAAAGAACAAAAATCTCACACTGCATTGAGATACTATTGTTTCTATAACATTAACTTTGTAAATAAACACTATTTTTCACGTAAGAATGAAAAATATTTTAATTCTTGACGTTATTAATTAACACTATACTTGAAAAGAACTAAATCGTGGAATTTTTAAAATCGAATATTGAACAGTTTCGTGAAAATATTTTAACGGCGCCAAAAATTTAAGCACAAGATCCCTACCAAAAATTATTTTTACTCTAAAATTCGGATTTTGCTCAAATTATGTATTAAAAAAACCTCACTCTTTTAAGTGGATAGATAAAAAAGCATTAATGTATTAATGTAAAAAGAATTATGTCAAATAAAAAGTGATAAAACAAATTAAAAAAGAATAAAATTTACATAAAAACAGGAATGGAATATGATTTATGAAACAGGAGAGAAAATTTTCTGAATTAATAAGAGAAAATTATAATTTAAAAAGAGAAATGATAGAGAAATTAGAAAAGAGGAATAGCATAATGAGTGACGAACCCAAATTATGGAAAATAACAGAATTTATGAAAAAAGGAAAATCATATGAAATGGTTAAACCTGAAGAGAAAGTAACACTTCTTAGAAACAAGAATAGGATAAATATAATAAAATATAATAGAAAATTATAGATGTAATGGAAAAATATTAGTATGATAAACAATGATACAAGAGAATAGAAAAGGATATAATTTTTTTGAAAGAAGATAGGAATAAAAATATTGTGCGGATAAGAAAAGCATATAATCAAATTAGAAAATAAATATTATGAAAAGTGAAAAAGCATGGAGAAGTCTACATAAAAGATGTAAAAATAGCAGTTCTAAATAAGGTAAGTGTTCTAAAGCCACAAAAATGTTTTTATGACAGATAATTAATTCTCTAAGAATTCCTATCTTAAAAGTGATTTGTTTTTTGCTCAATTAAAAGATGTGAAACTGTCTCTGATGAACGAGAAAAACGCTTGTATTCAGTACTGATGTTCTTATTATCTTCACTGATATTATTATCGTTGCATGCGTGTTGTAATTTATAATATCACTAGGAGTGTTTTCGAAGGATTAGGCGGCAGGTGGCAATCAATCAAGAGATTTATTTGCAAACACGCACTTCAAGGCCCTCATGTATATAGTTCATATTAAACAAATAGAGTAGAACAAAACCCACTTCTTTTAGTAAATTCATTTAAATAATTATTTAACATTTTTATTTTATTATTGCTGTCACAAAATAGAGCTCAGGACAGACCTGAATTTATTTACAAAATTGATTCGAATTTTGTTAATGTTTTACATCACATCTTGTTAATGTCACCTGAACCTAATTACTTTGAAACTTTCACATTCCGGTGAACACTTATGTGTAATTCATAACAGATTTTACATCAGAAGAAGCCAGCTTTGATTGAAAAATTTGTCGAATTGGAAACTGGATTAAATAGCTACGGAAATTTACATTTTGCATGCATTTAATGTCCTCCGGGTGTCAGTTTGTTGACAACAGAACGTTGGTAATCTGGATATAAGAATATTACGTATTTACTAGATGAAAAGTGGACAAACTAGATAATACTTAATAAAACAAAAAGATACAAATCTGTCTAAATAAATTTATGTTCTAAATAAATGATATGCCTGCTGCAGGCATTGCATTAGATTTATAACTAAGTACATAATTACCCCAAACTCTCACTTTCAGTTTAGTGTCGGGGATTGCCTTCAAATAACCTGCATCAAGAATTTAAGCTGAACGGTTACCAGACAGAAGACATCTTACTAATTTAATAACAAGTTCTATGAGTGAAAGAGCTCGCAATGGGATTCTTGTTCGTGAACGCCGACATCATGAGTACAACAAAAATAATGCACGAGCTGTAACTGTTCTAGCAGCTGTTCATGTTGATCCACAAATTAGTAAAGTAAGGACAAAGTTTCTTTTTTTTGTAACTATTCACAGAGAAGTGACATTGTCAAGATTGTCACTTTTGTAGCAACATAGTCACAGTCTTTACATCTTATCCGAAATGATTGTTACTGTCAGGGTTTTTTTGGGGGGTGGGGGTGTTGTGATAACAATCCACAGCCTGAAGTCTACAAAAAAATTCCTCCAGGCACAGAGTTCAATCTAAAAAAAATCGTTTTGACCTTCAAGTGACCTTGAAAATTGACCTGCAGGTCATGATGGTGAAGGTGATGTACACCTTCTGGTGTATCTGGTCGTTTCTCAGACATTTGACCTTAATATTTTACCTTTCCAAGATCACAAAAACCAATTTTCAACAGTTCATTTTTGACGTGAAATTTCCACAGTCAAAAATAGGGGTTCTCATTTAAGAAAAGGTACTTACCTCTATTTTACCTTAAAAATTGACCTCAAGGTCAAAATTTATGGTACAGTTAAATGTACCCCTCGGTTCTGGTCAACCTTCGTCCAAACCATTTCTTCGTAGATAAAGTATTTTAGAAGATATTTGGGATTATAGATTAAAATGTGTCAGCGTATATATATTCAGAAAGCACAGGAGAAAAACTTTCGGGAACAGCTCCTCGATAAGAGAATGTACAGCATCTTCCACAGAAACGTGTAGAATCAGTCAGTGTCGTGTGAGCTAACTTTTGCTTTCCTTAAATCACGCGAATTGAAGTCAGGCACGGAGGGTTTCATTTTGGCATGTCAAGATGTTGTCATTTCCACTCTAACATACCGACGCCACATTTTGAGCCAAGACATTCCCGATGATAGCTGTAGGACGTGCCATGCACACCCCGAGCATCTAGGACACATACTATGTAGTTGTCCAGCTCATGCGGGAACGACCTACATGCAGAGGCACAATGCAATCACTCTTACGGGATTAACCTTAATATCGCTCCGCTAAACACTCCTAGGGAAATAGAGTCAATTGTCGAGCTTGAGAAGTGTCGAATATATTGGAACTTTATATTTTTGACAATTGTTTCTGTTACACACTCAAGGCCTGACATAGATCTCCTTGACTTCGAGAATCTAACCATGTTCGTTATCGAATTTTCGGCACCAGCTGGCAAAAACATCATACCCAAGGAAAATGAAAGAAAGAGAGGTATACCTTGTAAGGGAGTTGCGACAATTGTACCCGGAATATTCTGTTAAATTAATCGTCCTTATCATCGGCGCTCTTGGAGATGCTAAGCCTTCGCTGGTTAATAACCTAAAAAGCATCCCTGCGTGTGAACAATATTCTAAAACTCTTGCGGGGAAAATGTAGAAGGCGGTCATCCTTGGATTGCTCCGTGTCCTCAGGGTGCACGAGACTCTTGCCGCATCGCCGTATTGATTCCGTCACAGACTGTAACCGCCTATCTCATGGTTGTGAGACGTGGTTATGGCTGAGATTTTCCCGCGATTTCGCTGAGATCGGGTGCAATTTTTCAGATTAGCACCCGATCCCGGCAAAATCCTGCGGTTGTCCTTATGACAAAATTTTAATTA
>JAAAKG020138034.1:0-12744 GCA_010014905.2 Druon quercuslanigerum
ACCCCTTCCTCACACTTCTCCCCTCCCTACCGAGTGAGTCACGCCTACCCCGAAAGGGAAACGGCTTAATGGTGTAATAATTAGGTTTAAGTTTAGATTGTTTTATTTAAAAATACGATCTATTGGTCTCTGGGAAATATTTCTTTGAATCAAAGAAGTATTAATTAAAGACAAAAATATGAATTTTTAACCAAATGAATGACTCATTGTTCAAAATGAATGTTTCATGAATGTTTCATGAATATTTCTTTGAATAAAGAGAAAATGTGAATTGATGGAAAGAAATATATTTGAAGGTCAAGCAAATATTTTATAAGCTAGAAAAACTATTTACCCATTTAAATTTTTGAACATTTGAAACAAAAAAATGTCGAGCTGATTCAGAATTATTATAAACTAATAGCATTATTATTATTATACATATTTAATTTAGGCAAATAACATGATTTAAAATCTAGATGAACCTCTGAAACATACAAAGTCGATGAAACATCCACCTGCAGCAGGAACTGAACTTCGGTCCATCGAGGGTAAAGTCCAGAGCAATGACCACGACGCTGCAGCAATACGAAAACTCGATGGCGGAAATCCGTATTCAATCTCACCGTAAATTCCAAAGAAGTATTTCTTTAAGTAAGAATTACGAATATTTCATTTAACAACATATTTCCTTAGTCTAAAGAAGTATTTAATGGAAAGAAATTACGCAAAATTATTAAATGTTTAATTTAAAAAAATTACTTCGTCGGAATAAATGTTTATTTGTTATAAATAATTCAATTCTAGTAACTAAATGCAATATTTTCATCAACTGAAGAAATAAATATTAATGTAAGCACAATCACTTGCTTGTCTAAATAAATGCTTCATTGCTATAAATGCATGAACACTTTGTGACAAATAAATATAATTTATTTGAATTAATATTATTTTGAATTACATAATTATTTCTTTGATTTAAATAAACCTAAATTCTTGATTAAAGCATGGCAAAATTAATTAATTCAAAAAGTTGAACTAATTGCATCAAATAAATTTTTCTTTGAACGACAAATCAGATTTCAACGAATCTAGAACTTTTGAATCGAGAAAATCACTTTCTTGAATGTAAGAAATATTTATTTTAACCAACAAAATCGAGCCAAAGAATTAATTTCTTTCGATCAACAAACGATATGTCTGATTTAAATAAAAAATACTACTATTAAAGAATAGTTTCTTAATGCTAAGAAATAGGATTTATGTAAATGCATTTACTTGGTATAAAAAATGATTTTTTTTTAATATCGTAATTAAAACTCATAATTTAATTTCAAATATTTTTATTTCCTGAAATGTTTTTCCAACTCCGTATAGTGTATAAAATTTCTCCAAATGTACATACCACGCGCTCAGAGTTTATTTAAAAAGGCAGTGTCTACGTGTACATAAAAAATCAAGGTGCTTCTACCGAGGCTTTGGTACAAATAGACAGAAAAAGGCTCGGAAAAAAGTTACGCTTAGTTTTGCTGCATCTTCTTTTTTCAGGTGTAACTTCAGACGTTTCCGGGACGATTTAGTGTCTTTTTTAAAATTAATAAATGCTGCTTCTCAATTTTGGGTCTAATATCCGACTTAAAATGAGCCCAGCATTTGTTTGTGTAGTCCGTTTCCCAGGTTGCACTAATAATACCAAAAAACTTTGCTAGTCGTACCGAAATTTTAGTACATGTAGCCACGGCCATTTAAAAAACATTTAAAAGGGAAAAAGTCTTTTCTTAGCTAAAACTTTCAGAAAAATATTTTAAAGAATGGTTAATCACACAAATAGTGTACGTATTTTTTTTTAAATGGTTAAAACAGTGAAAGATTAACTTTCAAAAAGAGTGCACTCAGAAAAAATGTTCTTAAACCACAAGAACTGTTTTCTTGCACATGCATGCATGAAATTCATTTTAAATCAGACAAATTTTTATTTATTCATCAACCAAATACTCCATATACCAAAAGATTTGGTCAAAACAAACAAAAAATTTAGTTGGGTTAAGCAAATATTTTGTTGTCCATATAATAACCATATTCCACACAAAATTTTAATGATTAAAGTAAATCGTTTTCTGAGAGCACCAGTGATATTCATAATCAGATGGAATTTCTCGGTATTTCAGACCAAAGTTATATTCTGGAGTTTTAGATCTCTCAGTGTATACAGCGACTGAACTGGTATAGTCAAATATTTTTAGTTTCTTGTTTCAAATATACGCAACACCTGCGAAAGGTTCCAACAAAAACGGTGCACAATTAATTAACTATACAGAATCATATTCTTTAATTGACTTGAAGCAAATTATTTCTTCAATATTGGGTGAAACAAATGTCAGACAATTAATTCAACAAATTGTTTTGCTAGTTTAAATAAATCTCTTATTCAAATTAGGTCAATTTCTTGCTAACATAGAATATGGTCTTAAAAAATTAATCATTTATTTGGTTCAACTGAAATAAAAATGTTTTTTACTTTAATTTAAAATTGATCATTTTTTATAAAAATGATTTATAAAATCGATATGTTTTGTCAATTATAATTACAGATAGCGATCGTGCACATAGTATACGTCACACGTTTTTTCTTTGTTTAAACAAAGACGAGAATAAAATTGACTTGAAGGCAAAAGGGATACAACGATATAAAAAAAGTATGCGTGAAAGGTAGAATACTTATTCAATCATGATGCCTAATACTGATTAATTTGTAATTGTTAATATTTATAGTCCCCTGTCAAATTTGAACATTTTTTTCTGATTCTTGTCTGGCAATCGTGACTAAAAATGTTTGAATGCAAAGTCCCATAGTGGAATTAAAGAAAATATCTTTGGTGGAATCCATGACCCTATTTCATCCGGTATGTATCCATTAATTAGAACCATACTATTTTATCTTACTCTAAATGAATTGGTTTACCTTGAATATGGTGATATTAAGTATTATATATATATAATTTAAAATAATAATAAAAATATATTATATATATATATATATATATATATTTAATAATTATTTTAGAAACACTAGGCAGTTAAGAAAAAACTTACAAAATCAATAGTGAAAATTTTACTGTATTTCAAATGTATTTGGTAACCTAGAGAAACAAAAATTATAATAAATTCACATAACACATCTTTCAAAATCCCTGACTTTGTCTGACCAATAAAACACACTGACTTTTCCGTGAATTCCCTGGTTCGAACATTTTTAATGAAATTGTTGTTTATGTTAAAAAATCGGGATTAAATGAGAAACATTAAAATATTTTCGATTGTAGCTTCGAGATTTATCTGATAAACGTATACGTGTGTCTCAAAAGGAAAGCTTTTAAAAACATTGATAATTTCCTTAGTAAATATAAATTCTAATTTATTATTATATATGATTATTAATTATTATAAATTTCATTAGTACTCACATGCCCGCAATACAAACAGAAAAAAAAGGTCGTGGATTTCTCTGCTAGCTGCATACCCGGGGCGGTTTAAACATGGTTCTAAGGGCATTCGCTATGGCACACAAAGACAAAAAAATAAATTTCGAAAAATAGGAACTGAATCCTATATTATGTATTTTCAGGAAGTCAGATCCAGGATGAATTTTGCTAAAAGAGTACTGTGTCCCCAGTAGAAAAGTCAGTGCAGCATGAAAAATAGTAAAGCGATATTGATATTCGCGTGGTGTTGATGCCTGGGATGAAGGCCAGTATGTTTCCAACAAAAAAAAAAATGTCCGAAAAGACATACGCACTGTTCAAAGTTTGCGAAATCAGGTTTTTTGAATAGTGCGAACAATATATGAATCTGCAGAGAAAAAACTTATATATATGAAAGATTTTAAAAGGATGTACAGTTTAGTTGGTAGAACTTTGAGATCGGTTAATTTTTTTACTTTTGAAAAAATGCTTAAATGCAGTGAAAGTGTACAATTTCGAGCCCCAATATCTGCTGTACTCAAAGCAATACTCAGATATAAATATTTTTTTGAATGAAGTTGGTCAAAAACGGGTGTAAGTAGAAAAACGTGTTTTTTCCTCATATATAAATAGAATAACTTCGTGTGATTTAGTCTTAAACAATTCATGTTCCAGCCCAAAATTAGGTAAGTGCTATTACTCTAGTAATTATTTTATTGAATCATAGGGGAAAATGTTCGTATTTTCCAGTACTACAAATAACTGTACAGAGAATTTTTGAATCTGGAAAAAAGGGCTTTCAACAAATTTCAAAATGCGCTTACTTTTTGAATTTTTATCCAAATTGACTGGATATTGAGCTTGACCTTCAGTTTATGACACTTAAGCAGTGTACTGAAGGTTAATAGTAACGTAAAAAAGAAAATAGCTCCACGATAGTTAGGAGAAAATATAATTTTTTTGAATCAATTACTGCAGGTGCAGTTTTGAAGGTAGAAGGTTTACATTTTTAAATAATGTAGATGAAGATTTTAACTAATTCCAGTAAAATGGTACGAATTTTAATTTGTGAATTGAATGTTCACAATCGCAGTGAATTTACGGACTAAATGCAACTCATTGTGTGGCGGCGGAGTGGGGCGAGCAGCCTGTGCGTGCGAGGCATTCGCGCTCAAATTGAATTACCGTCTTCAAAATGCATCAGATGCACAAATCTCGTGAATGAAGCAACATATTGAGACAATTTTTGTTAAATTTGAGCTAACTTTTGCTCTGTGAACAATCCTATATCAGAAGACAAATGCAGATCGTAACGTTTTATACAAAAAATGAGAAGTAAGGGACGAAACTTATATAATCAAATTATTCTAAGTATTTCTTTCTAAGTACAGATCATTGATTTAACACAATTTGTTATAGAGATACGAAGATAATAACAAATTTGGATATATCTACAACTGTACGTCAGTTCCTCGCAATCTTAAATTTGTCTTCGCTTTTGTCGCTTTGCAAATATATTTAATACGAAGAACCTGAAGAAACGCATATTGGAAGAAATGTGTATATTTCTAATGCGCGTATGTTTTTCGCAATATAAAATTCGTCTTCGCTTGTATCTTCTTGCGTATTTCAACAATACAGACAGTTCAAAGGTACAAATGTCAGAAGAAATGTGCACACGGAAAGATATAGGCAGCTAGAACAGCAAAATACTAAGGAATACAATCAGCAGAACAGAAATATATTTGAAACATTTCGTTTTTGAATCGGTCAAATGTATGCTACGATTCAAATTTGGCTACTAATTCCAATTGCTTTTATTTCAACGCTACTTTTTAAGCTGCATACTTTTCACGTAACTACACAATGAATTATAAATTGGAAACATCTGGCAAAATAATTTCTATTTAATCCTCTACACTCATACATTTGGAAAGAACGTTGAACATGCGTCTAATAAACAATACAACTTTCATGTCATACATATTTGTTGAAACACAATTGAATAAACTTTAATTCAATAAAATAAAATTCACATTCAATGTCAAACTATTTCAGAAATTGCGCAATTCGTGAAAAAAATAAAAATACCCTTACATTTGAAGCATTAGATGTACCATTTTTGAAATTTTTATGTGGGATTGTTAATCAGCGCAATAAGTTAGCCCAAATTGAAATACATATGTAGCTTCGCTTACGCGATTTTTGCTTCTGACGCATTTTGAAGACGGCAATTGAATTTGAGCACAAATGCCTTGCACGTACAAGCTGCTTCCCCCACTCCGCCGTAAAATGATGAGTTACACGTTGTCCGTAAATTTACCGTGATTGATTGACAAATGACAATTCGGACCATTGTCCATTATACTGGAATTAGTTAGTTTTAATCTACATTCTCTTAAAATATGAGCTCTCTCGGTCTTCAAAATAACACCTGCAATAATTGATACAAATAAAATTGACAGTATCTATACGTCCGGACAGTCCGCACGTTTATGTACGCTTATAACGCGGTCGAGTCTAAACGTACGGACCAGCCAAGTGAAAGGGGGAGCTGGGAAATGATAGGGGGCGTGGCTTGTGTATATACATCCGGACACAAGTCACACCCCCTTCCCCTTTCCAGGTCCGTACGATTAGACTCAACCGCATTATAAACGTGCAGCCCGGACTTTTGACTCGGCCAAAAAATAATCTTTTTTCCCGATTATCTTTGAGCTATTTTCTATTTTATATCTTCATTCAGAACTCATAACTGATCATAGACTGAAACCGCAATTTTTTAAGACTAAATTCAACAAAGTCATTCTATTTGTTCATAAGAAAAAACGCATTTTCCTACTTTCACCCGTTTCTGACCAACTTCATGAAAAAAATATATATCTGAGTAGTGCTTTGGATACAGCAGATGATGGGGATTAAAATGTTAAACTTTCATTGATTTAAATATTTTGTTTGAAAGTATTTTCCAAAGTATTTACTATGAGGTGAAATTTTTCACCAGTTTTTAGCTCACAAAAATACATATTTTCACAGACTTTGAAGGATTTGCGTGCATTATTGCCATAGTTGCAAGTTAGCCCATTTTTCCGGTTTTCATTTTTTTCAAAGTACACAAATTAACCGATCTCGAAGTCCGACCAACCAAATTGTACATCTCTTACTGGCCTTCATCCCAAGTATCAACACTACATGAATATCACTATCGCGTCACCACGACATGCTTTATTGACTTGACTACAGTGCTCTATCCAGACGGATAGTGCTGCCTACAGTGGCGGCATGAAGCTCAGAAATCAGTCCCGACTCAGTCGGGAAAGAGGGTCGAATTAAATCCTCATTTTTCTCCGTTACGCTCTTTGCAATTGAAACCCTTTATGCATTTTAACAAGTACATTTAAGCAACGTAAGTAGGACAGTAAATAGGGCGTACTGTAATCATAAAAATCGTCATGAAAATTAAATTTGATTAAATTACATTAAAAGTGTTATGAAAAGTTGTCTACTTTTGGGAAACGTGCAGTGTAAATCCAAGTGTCAATCCAAATATGAAGAACAATAAAATAAATAGCAGTGGATTGTAAAATATGAGTAGTGTATGAAAGAATAAAAAATCATGCTTACGAAGTTCAACGTGGCCGAAGTACCTGTTTCGCCAGAATAGGCCGCACCCATTATTATTGTGAAAAAAATTAAAATGTCACAGGCTTAAGATGGTTACTGTCCAACATGTCGCAGGCATTTTTTGGGTATAATTGGACTTTTATATATTTTGGAATAGTTATCATCAGTCACGGACGCATTTTTATAATGCAATCAAGTGATCTAATGAGAGCAGTGTGCCCAAACATATTGGACAAAGCCTGGTTTTTACCCTATCATTGACGAAATGGGTTGCAGTAAAGGGCACGATGGGGTGACCTACAGCTTAAGGTGGGTTCCGAACCACTAGAACCTCGTAAAGGTACGTAGAAAAATGTCCAGAGGTACCAACTCAGGGATCGAACCATGGACTTCTAAGGTGAAGTCCCAGCGTCTCAGTGAATGATATTAGGATGTTATAAGTTAGTTTAATACGATTCTTGAAACCTCCTGCAAGGATATTGTATAGGTATACAATTACGAGCGGCCGCGAGCGTTGGAGGTGACAACAGCTACCTCTGGATGCTTTCTTAGAGCTACCATTTGCCACTACTCCACAGGTTTTTAGTCGCTTGCTTTCTGATCGTCAAGAAAGTTTCTTACAATGCGACAGGTGTTTAATAAAATCGCCTTCTGAGCTGCTGCCAAGACTATACTGACTCCTAAATGTTCAAGATGTTCAGTGAAGCCTGCGAACACATTGCGTGTAGCCGAAATCATAATGGGATGAATAGATGCATGATTCACCTTCCTCCATATATGGTCTTTACTTCATGCCTTAACTAACTATATTTGTGGATCTTGGTTGTATAGGTTGACTGCAAATTTCGGTTAAGTGGACGAGCAATGTCGATGTTGCAGACTCTTCCACCTTTTTTTCTCGCATCACGATGTCAGGTTGATTAGCCCGAATGTAATGATCCGTTTGGATAGTAACATCCCGATATAAGATGTATCTTTGTTTTCTAATGCGGGTATTTGAATGTAAGTTGATGTATATAATGCGCACTACATCATTATGTATGGGCGTATATACTCTCTGAGCCATTACGCCACAGCCATCAATAATCTGCTATTATTATCATCTGCTATTATTATTTTATTCAAAACTTTTACTCGGGTGAACCCGTTTACACAACCCGGTGCCACGGACTAAGTATACTGGCACCATTAAGGCCCGTTATTAGCATGGCAAACGCGTCCGAATTTTAAGGAAGCACGGTTGAATATTTTTGTCTAATTTTTGGCATAACTCATCTGAATAACCATATCTCAAATCATGCACAGCCGGATTTTCTATAAAATGTTAAGATTTTGTTTAATAATCAAAATAAAGGACAATAGCAGTGACACTCAATTATAGCTGTACATGCATGTCCGCAGCGAGCCTGCTCACCCTCGTCAAACTTGAGTCAGCAGACTCCCCGCAGGGTGATGAAAGACACGGAACTAATGAAGCCGGGCATTGTTATGAGATTTCGGCCGGTTAGAAAAACTGATATTAGGAAATCATTGATGATTTCAATTTCAATTGACAAAATTAATTAATTTGTATAATTATAAGAAATTGAAAAAAATCATGAAAATCCGTTAATATTTGCAGTAATAATGTGAATTATATAATAATAATGTGAACATTCTGTGCATTTACACCGCAGTTTTCTAATAAATTCAGGCTAAAGACGGTATTTTTATCAATGAATGGTAAAAGTGCTTTCTTTGTTTTAAGATATTTAGCAATCGAGTATTCTGTTCTGAATTTGTAAGCCAAAAGGTTGAATATTTTTTACTCATCTCTTGCATGCGTCATCTACAACCTACGTACTCATATCTTGAAGTAAGCAGAGCCGATTTTTTAATAAAATGCATATACAGCTAACAGTGCGCGTTACTAAGACTGTTCTCCCCTTTTTGATTATTAAACAAAATATAAACATTTTATCGAAAAAATGGCTCTGCTTGTTTCGAGATATGGTTATTCAGATGAGGTATGCAAAAAAGTAGACAAAAAGATTAAACCATGCGGCCTCAAAATTCAGACGCGATTGCCATTCAATGTCATGCGAGATAAGGGTCTGTTACAAAAACTGTCATTAGGAAATCGTGGATAAATTTGATATTTAGGTGCAGAATCAATTTATTTAGTAAATAAAAGATAGTGGGTCGATGGTCGTGGGGGATAAAGCGCAGGCTTTGGACCCACTCTGTCGGCTTGCGGGTTCGATTCTCGCCTCGCACTCTGGAAGAGCCTCAGTGGCCTCTGCGGTGAACACTAGCCTAGCAAAGGAGTTGTTCATCTCCGGAGAGTCGTGGGACCGGTACCTCTAGAGAAAAAGGTTCTCTAAGTACTTAAGGCTGTTGCTCTTGGTGCTTCGGAACCCACCTTAAACGCTTGGCCCTCTCCCACCACCAAGTAAGTGTGTGGAAGGTATGTTAAGGAATAGGAAGAAGGTGCAAGAAAAATGTAAATCCTTAGGGGACACATTAGAAGCTTCTATCTAAGTAAATAAAAGATTCAGGAAAATTAGTTAACGTGTGCAGGAATAATCGGAGTACTTGTTTAAACAATTATTAATTATATTCACAATTGTTTCCCCCTGTCAGTATTAGGAATTGTTAAAGATTATTTTCTTCAGGATATTAAGTACTTACAAAAATCTGCCCGCTTGGCGGGCACATTCTCATCGTGAGTTGCGCGCGCGGCTCGCAATTTTCAGCGCGCGTAGAGCGCGCGCGCGTTGGTTCTCCGCGCTTTGCGCTCGATAGCTTTTTAAAACTAAAGGTCAAAGCATCGACAGCAGTAATTTGGTGATTGTTAATTCTCTTTTGTTGAAGCTCCTTCGGCTTTAACGAGCACATTCTCATTACGTATATTGTGCTTTGCACTCGAATCTGTTCCTCAAAATGCATGTCATTTCCATAAATGTATATCATTACAATGCATAACATGAATTGGTATTAAAACAGAAGTAGTTTAATTGTCTCGTTTAAAGCAATGCGCATCCATGAAAAAAAATTTTTTATTGAAAAAATGTCATTTTTTAATTTTTTTTCAAGAAAAGTCAAAAAGTGATTATAATTTTGTAAGGCATTCAAAAATCAACGTTTTTATTCGCTTCCGTTTTTTTTTCAAATAGTGCGTTATTTGGTTTAAAATGTTCCTTTTCGTGTGATTTTTGAAATATTGTAAATGATATGACTCTGGTAATGTTTGGTTTTGTGTAAAAATGGCGTTGAGATACATTTTTCGTCTTTTGGAATACTATCAATATCCATACAGAGAATTTTTGAATTAAAAAAAAACTTATCTCAAAAATATCCAAAGTCGCTAAATTTTTGAATTTGTATCCAAAATGGCTGGCTAACGAACTTGACCTTCAGTTTAGGACAATGAAAGAGTATACCAAATGCCACTCTAATGGATTCATTTTTTAAAGGTATCGTGCACACAGGTATACATACATACGTACATACATACCGACAGACAGACACATTCGTAAAAACTTGTTTTTCGGTTTCAGGGGTCTCAGAACGTGGACGTTTGACAAAAATTAGAAGGAGCAAATTTTACTGACCTTCTCTTATGAGAACGTAAAATGAATTAATTTGTCACTAATAATTTTTTGATAGTTCTATTTATGGGTTTAATCGTAAAAAATAGCATTAAAAACATATAAATACTACATTTTTAAAAATCCCCCACACGAAACGAAAAAAAATTAAAAGACAAAAGTTGTAACGAAAATGTGCCTACGCAGTGAGCAGATCTTTTTGACTGTTAATGATGTTTTTTACAATTCCTATGAAAAACTGATTCATAAGAAATTTGTAGATCTTTTTCAAATGGAGATTTTTTGTCTCATCATCTTTTACCATATTTTGAACAGTTTTGCTGAAAAAGTCTAATTTTTGGATTTCTCATTATTTTTTATGTCGTCAAAATTTGAATTTTTGATTTTTCAACAAAATTCAAAAAGTTTTTATGAAAATCTTGTGGGGTATACAAAAAGCAACATTTTTCTTCTCATGACTTTTTTTTTAAATGTGCGTTATTTGGCTTAAAATGTTCATTTTCGTGTGTTTTTTGGAATTATGTAAATGCTATAACTCTGGTAATTTTTAGGTTTTTGACCAAAATCATCAGGATAAATTGTTCGAATTTTGTAAGACTATGAATATCCGGTAAGAGAATTTTTAAATTGTGAAAAAAGTGGTCTTAAAAATTTTCAATTAATTTTTACAAAAGTTATCGTGGAAACAGACAGACATACAGACATACAGACAGACACATTTGTAACAACCTATTTTTTTCTATTCAGGGGGTGTCAAAACGTGGACATTTGAAAAAAACTGGAGGGGGGATCAAATTTTACCCAAATCTAATACCTTCTCTGATGAGAATGTAAAATTTATTTGCTTAAACAATATTTTTTCCGTAATTAGTAAAAAAAATATTACTTACTGCAATTAACCACACAATCAATGAATGGTCAAAGTACTTTCTACTCAGTTCTTAATTTTTAGGTCGCACGATTGAATATTTGCGACTCATTTCTTAGATTCGTCATCTACATACTTATATCTTAAAGCAAGCAGATCCGATTTTTCAATACAATCATTACATTATAGATTATAATCATTACCTTTTGATCTCCAAAATTAACTTAGGTCGCGGATGGAGAAAAAAGAGAACCAAGGAAACAAAACAAACGCGAATCAAAATTGAGAACCTACAGAAACTGGATGTGCGAATAGATTTTAAAAATAAGATAATCGAAACATAGGTAAGGCAACTTGGGAGGCGCTTATACGAAATAAAGATATAGAAGGCGCATAGACTATGTTTCGCGATATCATTCTTAGATGTGCGATAGAAGTGTGTGGTACGGCGGTTGTAGGAAGAATGTCTGGTGATGCATGATCGAATGACGCACTTGAGGCTGCCCTAAAAGCAAAGAAAGAAGCGTACAGGAAAACTTTGAACATGACAGGTCTTAGCGATGAGGAAAGAAATAGACGTTTAAATGTTTACAGACGCAAAAAAAGGATACTAAAGCGATTAGTTAGAGAAAGTACAGATAAAATTAGAGCACAAGAAGGGAAGAAAATACAAAATGACTTTGAAGCAAGGAAGAAACTACTTTATAAAGCAATGAAGGGAATTAAAAGTACAATATTCGTCAACATAAGAAATAGCAAAGGGGAACTGCAATAAGAGGCAGGCGGGGTTAGAGACGCTTTCATAGACCATCTTACGGATAAGCGGGAGATGAAGATATAGGGAACCACAAATGCGACGCAGAACACAATGCATTAGAAAACTCGATCGAGAAAGTATGTGTCACTGAGGTTAGGGATATAATCAAGAACTTGAACAACGATAAAGCTTCTGGGGTAGACAATATTAACGCTGAAATGTTTAAACACGGTGGCGAGTACATACCACATATACTTTGCGAACTGACAATTCTAAGCATCGAAATAGGAGAAGTCCCAGGTGTTTGGAAAAAAGCGATTATGATATGATATGATGATTAATGCGTATACCTTGGTTGCTTATTTACTAGCACGGTCGTATATACAGATCCCGAAACTCCCGTAGTGGGGGTAAACAAGGCTTACGAAACCACCGCAGATTCAATAATTTGCCGCAAGACGGCGT
>JAAAKG020138035.1:0-12744 GCA_010014905.2 Druon quercuslanigerum
GTTTTCTGTACATTTGTTGACCTAGAAAAAGCTTTCGACACAGTAGATAGAAGCAAACTTTGGGAAGTCCTGAAAGACTACGGAGTAAATGGATGGCTCTTACAAGCGATAAGAACAATATATATGGGTGGCAAAACGAGCGTAAGGGTAAATGGGAAATTGAGTGACTGGTTCGATATTATGCAAGGCGTTAGATGAGGGTGCGCTATGTCTTCATGGCTATTTATATTATTTATGGACAAGTGTTTGAGAATAGCTCTTTTTGACGAAGAAGGAGTGGATCTCGAAATAATAAGAGTACGTGGGTTAGCGTTCGCAGATGATAAGGTTGTTATGGCAGAATATATCGAAGACTTGTAAAGAATGTTGAATAAACTGAATGCAAGCATGAAGAGCATGGGCCTCAAAATTAACGTAAATAATATCGGGAGAAAATTGCACCGGGAGATAATCTATATCAAGCCGGAAGAGAATTATTACACCGGGAAATATAATTTTGATTTTCAGCAGGAAATTTTTTTTATGGATTTAATTGTGACTTGTTATAGACAATTTTCTAAAAGAAGTATAATTCTGAGTTTGCGCGAGTAATAATGAATGAAATATGTAAAAAAATTCTCGTAAAAAATTACAATTATCCTACTTGGAACAGGGACTTGTGTAAAGAATTATAATTTTTTTTCGAAATAGGTGGTAAATCGGACGTGAAATTTTAGAAAGTAATTTGTATTCTGATTTATAAAAAGTAAATACAAATACAAATACAAATAAATAAAGTAAAAACAATATCCCCCGTTCTAAATTAATGAAAATTGTACAGAATTTGAAATTTCCCTCAACTAAATTGTAGAAAAAGGGAACGGAAATATTTCTGAATTAAAATTGAAAATGTATGTAAAGAAATATAATTTTGACCTTAGGGCATATAATTTTTTAAATTCATTTTATTTCTGATTTAGAAAAAGGAAACTCAAAAAAATTATTTGTGTTCAATCTTTTGAATTCTTTTAAATTGACCAGCAAAAATTAACAATTGACCGAAAGAATACCGGGTAATGGCCGGGAATTAAAAAATCATCGTTCGGGTCATCATCGCGATAATGTCTTGGCAAATGAAAGTCATTCATCCAATGGATTCTCACTAGGGAATTAATGAGATTTAAAAAAAAAGTCTCAACTCTGATCATCTCCTTGTCAGTCGGACAGTGGTTGGTGTAATATTTATTCTTTAGAATTTCGTAATTTTATCTCTTTGGTATTAAATGTTCGGATAATTGAAACTGCATCCTTGGATTATGGTTTCTGCTCTCCGAAAGAGAGACAGGCAGGCGATCGAGACTTTCTGTCCTGTTCTCGATATGTGTCCCTGTATCTGTCCCTCTGTCTCTTTCCTTCCACCTAGCCCCTCGTCCTTCATCGGGGTTTGAACCGCGAATCGCGATCACGAAGGCAAGGCACGCGTCTCACCAACCCGAGAATGTCGTCGTAACGAGGTCCACTGCCGGTTATACAGTTGACTGGACACTTTGCCAAAGCCTCCAAGAAGAACAGAACAGAAGAGAGAGAACAGGAGAAAGGACTGGCAGGGAGACTATAGTAGCGATAAAGATGGACGGGATGGTCAGGGGTCGGAGGAAGAGAAGAAGAGAAGAAGAGCAGAAGAGAAGAGACGAACGCGACGCGATGCAATGGTGCGGACGGTGCGGACTGCGAGCGGTGATTCTTCCCTGTTGGCTGTTGGCTCTCGGCACAGGAACCAACGTTTAAATTAGGCAGGGAACTCCGTGGCATGCGTGAAAGAAATCGGCTAGCCAGCATTCCCGGAGGCTTCGATTCGATTCTATACGATTGCCGAGCCTATTGGTCGCCGAAGACCATTAGTCCTTATGTGGTAGGAATAACCCTTCCTTATTTAATTTCAGAAACCACAAAAAACAAGTGTTCAAATTTCTGTCATGTATTTCACTATTTGCAAAAAATCACGACCTCATAGTCTGCTCCTCACTTTCATAATTATATTTCTCTATTTACCTTATCGTACGCTATTTGCATAGTGTGCCTAACTTTATGCCGCAGGATCTGTGAATGATCAGGGTGTCGAATGTCTATCCGATATATGATTTTTCATTTTCATTTTTGAAGGTTTTTGATACAGGGAAATTTGGAAAAGAATAAGAGAGAGTAGAACATGTTAATAATTATATGTATCTTGGAAGTTTATTTAAATGATGGAAAAATATATGGAGAGATATTCAGGGGTATACACGAGGGTAGGAACACAGATAAAACAAAAAATAAAGTTTAAATCGATTTCAGTTGAAAGATTCGCTGCAACAGAAATTAACCTTTTTGAATAACCTTTACACGAAACTGAGATAATTTCTTGTTTATAAACTGTCTCCGAATAATTTTTCAGTCAATATTGGAACTATGAATTGAATCAGTCCAGAAATCACGGCAAAAGATTTTTAAAAACATTGCAATAGTACAATTTCATTTTTTTTTAATAAAAAAAATACATACTGCCTGTCTGTATTGCTGCATGTGTGTATGGTTACCTGAATGTTGTAGCAACGCTATCTTTTGAAGGATTTGTCAAATCGAGTCAGCATTTGATACACTTCTTAATGTTCCAAAAATGAAGGTTATGTTCGTTAAGCAGATTAGCAAAGTTACAACCTTTTGACAATTTTGAAAATGTTCAGAAAAATAGAAAAAAATATTTTCCTGATAGATTAGGACATTTCATTAAAAATTTTTACCAGATATTTCAGAATTTCAAGAAAAAAATTGTATGAGTTTTAGAAATTTTTGTCAGAGTTGCTGGTACACGGCAAAAAGACTTGCAAATTATCCTGGTGACATTTTAAAATTTATTGAAAATTGAAAAAGTTATATGTTTTTCAACATTTGGAAAATTTTCAAAAAAAGGAAAAAAGTTCTTTTTAAAAGGTTAAGAAATATCAATCCATATTTCTACTAGATATAAACTATATGTGTTTCGAAACTATTTTCGTAAAATTTCTTAATTAGATAAAAGTTCAAAAAGTTGGATCATTTTAAAAAATATGCAATTTTTGTTTTTAAGAGATCCATAAGTTTTAGGTGTTGTTTTTATTAGATTTAAACAAGATTTACAAATGATCTTGATCAAGATTTTTAATTGGACACAATTTATAGAGCGCAAAGCACAAGTTTCGTAACGAGAATGAAATCGTCAAAACCGTAGGTACTTTGAGAACCTTCTATAAAAACAAACGGAATGCAAATTCAGTTACAATTTATGGCTGTAGTCTCTCAGAAGTTTGAATCACAGTTTTCGATTTCAGTTATAATATTTATGATATTTGAAAAAAAGTTGCTAAAGTGTACGCATTAAACATACGAAAATTAGCGCGAAGCGCAAGAGTGTAACCGCGCTCCCTAGGCGCGATCAAACAAGGCGCGAAGCGCGCAATGAGAATGTGCCCGCGCATTGGATATACTTTTTAAAATAAAATTTGGAATACAAAATTAATTCGATTCCTATGTTTCGAAAAGTTGTTTTAAATCTGGTGTCCTAGTTTGCTGCCCGAACTGACTTATATTTTGCCGTTTTCCCATCGATGTTAAGGACGGAGCAGACGACAGGTTTTATTCCACAGCATTTCATTCCACCATAAAAATTCCATAAGCTTTCGCTAAATAGCATGTAAACTTTAACAGCTGAAAATTGTACCTGCAACAATATAATTCTGTACTTACACCCAATGTGGTGTACGGTAGCGAGACCTGGTCATACCAAGAAAACAATATGGGTAAAGTTAACGTGGTTGTTAATCGCTAATGGATAAATTCAGCAATGAGAGGATTCTCATAGAATGTGGTGTAAATAAAACGCTGTTTGACAAGAGTGAAAGAAATTTGTTGAGACGGTTTGGGCACGTTGAGAGAGTGAATGGAGAACGATTGACGAAACAAGTGTATTTAGGTAAAGTGAATGACAGCGTACCCATAGAGGCAGACAGAGGACAGAGTGGTGGGAATGTGTGAATGAGACACGAAAGCGACATGACAGAGAGCCGCAGAAACACAAGGTAGAGGAAGCAAAATTTGTATGCCACAATAGGTTTGTCGGGGGAAAAATGTTTAAGAACTGTGTGGCAAAGAGCGTCAATCATCTTGGATAATAATAGATCCTTGTGGAGAACTTTGCTTATTGCATGTGATTTAATTGAAGAATTTAGATCTTGCTATAAAATTATCAGTCAGTTTGAGTTTAAAAGTTCATTATTTTTGAAAATTCAACAATATGATTGCAATTTTTTTTATGGTTTGAAAATTTTGTAGAAATTTCATCTTTTTTGCTAAAAATTTCATCTGGTTAGAAACGAACTTTTTCGCATAATAAATAAACTTTTTTACTTGAATATTCATCAGTCTGGTTAAAAAGTCTTTACTTTTTTGAAAATCTAACTATTTTGTTGATAATCAGTTTTTTTTCTTGATTCAAAACTAATTATTTTGCTGAATATTCAACGATTCCACTTTTGGTTCATTATTGATTTTTTTCAGTTAAAAATTCATCCATTTGGTTGAAAATTGAACTTATTAGCGAAAAATGTATGTATTATGTTGAAAATTCATCTTTCTTGGTAAAAGTCGACTTTTTAAATTGAAATCGCAACTGAATCATGTTTATTTACAAAATTTTCTTTAAAAAATTCAAAAATATACTAACTTCCTTTTTTTAAAATTATGAAGAATAATATTTCAGATTCTTGAAAAATTTTATTTGTACAAAAAAAGAATTCTTTAATTTAAACATTTTCTGATTTGTAACAAGAAATGCTTAAAATCTGATCCATTTTGTCTTGGGGCTAACCTCAAAATTATAATTCTTAACGAAATTTTCTGTTCAGATGTAAAAAATGTATAATTCACTAAAGGATTCCCCTGTTCTAATTGTAAAAATTACATTTATTTACTAAAATTCCATGTCACAAACTGCAATTTATATATCTGTACTGAAATTTTATATCTCAACTAAGAATTATAATTCCTTTCGTACATTCCGTGTTCAAAGTCTGTAGAAATTTTAATTCTTTACGTGCATTATTAAAATATTTCTTTTATTTATTGTCTGTCCCAACCAAAACTTTTAAATCTTTTGGGGGATATATACCCTGATTCTAATTAGTGGTTTTCATTTTTTACTCAACTCTTCAGTAAAAAATGACTAGTAATTAGTTTGAAAAAAAAGTAACTAAAGCAGAAACTGCAAAAAATTTAGGCCAGTAGGGAAAAAGCGATTACGCGAAAATTGCAAGTAAAAGACCTTGTTAATCATTAAGCATTGCGTGCGCTTTAAATTAGAGTGAAAAGTATTAAGAGTGCTGAAAGGAAAGACAAAGTCATATAGCTGGCGTATATGTAATTATTGTGATATAAAAAAAACGGAGTCTCGCATTAGTAGTTGATCAGATCTTTGAAATTGAAAAAAAATAACTTTCAGAAATTAAGTGTTCAAGTAATGATTATAGGTCTTCAAAAAATGCTACAATTTGTGTAATCGTTTCGCAAAGTAAACTGTGCTATACGTTCAATTAAAGAGCAACATTTTTGAAGCGATAATATAACTTACTCGCCTAATTAACTTTTAGTGGATTGCGTTATTTGTATTTTAAAGAGAACCGGAGAAATAAAAAAAATTCTACGGTATATGTACGTATAATAATTTATATTGTTAAAATTTTGATTCAATGCAAATTATAATTTATTAGTAAATATTTTAATGTTTTAACATAATTTTATTTTATTTCTGATTTCAGAGTCTGGGCACAGGTTAGACAGCGGCTCTGCTTTTTGGAGGATTCAACTGGATCAAGACCTCCTTGATACAATTAGTGCTATTTATCCAGAGTGGTTTAAGGTGAAGAAAATTAATCATTACTGTAATTTTTTTATTATTTTTTGCTTATATCAAACAGGGTGTTTACTCAAATTATGAAAAAATATTCCAGAATTTTTTCCAGGTACAATGTTTCCTGAAAAGGAACCATTTAAGTATTAGGTATTCCCTTTTTTATATTGTTGAACCCCCACACCCTTTCAAACCATTAAAAAATATTTAAATTACCCCTTTAATTATCCATATATAAATTTTTAATATTTAACTAAATAATTCTATTTAAAAATTTAAAAAGAATAGAAATAACGATAAGAACATTACACCAGCTTCTAAATAATTAATATTTTATTTTAGTCCCAATATCTAAATATGTATAGAAAGACAAACAGAACAAAAATGTTTCAATTTTCAGAAGGAGCACTTTTTGCATGTCGGATCAACCCCCCCCCCCCCCTCATACACACATACTCACGCGAAGTAAAAAAAAGATTTTTTATGGTCTATCGATAACAGCCTTTAAAAACTAAAATTCTCCAACAATAAGGTACATAAGAAAATTTTTTACGAAAATTTCAAGTAAGAAGAATGAAAAATAAGTATTCTCAACGAAAAATGTAATAGTTGATATTTCAACAACAAAATTTTAATATTAAATTAAAAACAGTTGAAAGTATCCACGAAATGCAAAATTTAAACTTAGTATTCCTTAACCAAACAGTTAATTTTTCTACGTAATTTTAAAAATTTAAAGCAAAAAAAAGAACGAATTTTTTGCAAAACAGTTGAATTTTTAGAGAGAAAATATGAATTTTCAACTAAATAATTGAATCTTGAACAAACAAATGAATACTTAACCAAAGCAGATAATTTTTAACTAAAAAGTTAAATTTTTAACCAAAAAATATGAAATTTCTACCCCAAAAAAATAAATTTGCAAACCAGAAATATTTTTAATGAAAAAAGAAAAAAAATTGCAACCGACTTGTTGGGTTTTCTAAGCAAAACGATTAATTTTCTACAAAACAGTTATGTTTTCAACCGTACAATGCACATTTGCAACTATTTTGGGTGTCAATTCTAATTATTGGAATAAATAAAAGAATCGGCACAGATTTAAAATTTAAAAAATTCCTAACAATGACACATGTTGCTTATATCGGTTCCCGCTTAGAAGCGGCCCTTCAGTTTTGATCTGAGTTATAAAGAGACGAAGTGGAAATTCCCGGGGGAAACCCCTCGAAGACGATGCTCGGTATCTAACAACTGCCTGAGGCAAAGAGTCGCCTGGTTATTTAAAGAGTACCTATAAAATATCATAAAAAATATAGACACCTAAGTTCAACTAGACAGATTAATGTGGTAAAAGTTTCCAAAATCATCTTAAGTCTAAGTCGGCCCTGTTGTAAATAAAAATAAATAATGAAATTGTAGTGGTTAACATTTTGTTGTTAATAAAATCCTAATAGAAACGTGCTTCTTTGAAATACCATACGAAGAGTAAAAGTTTTCCCTTCCGTATTAAATTTTATAGAAATGTAAAAATTGTCCAGGACTGAACAAACTATATATTGGAATTTTCTATCAGATTTTTAAATTTTCACCCCAAGAATTTTTCGTCCTTAAAGAAATATTTGAATCATCAATCAAAACATATTGATTTCCGAAGAAAGAAAATATGAATTTTTAACAAAAAAGTTAATTTTCAACTAAACTGTTAAAATTTTAAGCCTAAAAGAGGAATTTTCTATAAAACTTTTTAATTTTTGGCTCGAAAATATAAATTTTCAAGCAAAAAGTTCATTATTAATCAAACATTTGCATTTTTAACTTAAAAACAAAAGATGAAATGTCTACACCAGAAAAGATGAATTTTCAAATGAAAAAGACGATTTTTCAACAAGAGTTGAATTTAGAATTGATTGAGAGTTTTTAGACAGTAAAAAAATAAAGTGGATACAAAAGGTTAAATTTTCAAGCTGAAAAGTGGAGCTTTTTACAAAACAGTTACATATTTAACCAAATGATTAAATTTGCAACGAAAAAGATGAATTTTCAAGTCAAAAAGACGAATTGCTAAAAAATATTTGGGAAGATTTAGGAAGATATAGGAAGATTATTCAGTGAATAAATGAAACAATTGAACCTAAGTGTTGCATTTTTAGTCTGGGCAATTGATTTCCTGCGAAACAGTTGAAATTTCAACCTGAAAATATGAATTTTCCACAAAAAGTTCATTTAAAAGCAAATTCTTGAATTGTCAACAAAATAATTAAATTTGCAACCAGGTAATCAAGTTTTTAACTACGATATACAAATTTCAACTGAAAAAAGATGAATTATCAACTAAAGTTATAATAATGGGAGCAGGACATTTAGAAAAATGGAAATTTTGCACCGAAATTAAGCTAAATTTTTTCATTGTGTCGGACTACGCAACATTTTAGGCCCTGGAAGAAAAGTAAATTCTCAATGGTGTAAGCTTTTAGAAATGTTATGATTAGAAGATCTTCTGAAATATATTTGAATTATCACTGTTGAATAATTTAGGAAATTATCAATAATACAAACATAGTTTGTAAAACCGTGAATGTAATGAATAATTAAAACATTTTTCTGAAATATTTTCATGGATACTTAAAATTCAGTCGATATTTAGGATATTCATATTTTTAATGAAATACATTTTCCTGCGATCAGTAAAGATAAATAAGTTTAGTTGAAATGAGCCCTAATTCAATACTGTAAATTTACTCTTACAAATAAAAAAACGTGGTTATTTAATTTAGTATTACCATTTTTGAAAGAAGTTTATGCACGCTGAAAAAATTCGCTGAATTTCCCAGATCAACAAAATTCCTTGACATTTCCAGGTTTTCCAGATGAGTAGACACCTTGTTAAAGTTTGCTGAATGATTTTCAAGATGTTTTTGCGCGAAATTCTTCATGGCAAAGATATTTTTCCAACGCATAATTCGTGAAAGTCATTCACACGAAAAGTGACGACTAAGTATTTTAATTACTTCTTCGTAAAGGTTAAAGAGACTTCATTCATACTACTATAAGAGTAATTTATAATTACACCGCTTTTTTAAAACAAAAACAACATTTTGTTTTGTCAGGATTACACAAACTCCAGAGCTTCTACGTCTTCTTCAGGCTCTTCCAATCCAGAATTGAACGATGGAACTTCAGCAACGCTGACTGAAAATTCCGACGTCATACTTGAACAGAGGTTACACAAGATTGCCAAAAGCGACTCCAAGACTAAGTCCAAAGCAAACAAGTCCAGTAACCTTAAAGATAGAGAAAGGGAGAAGAAGGAGAGGAGAGATTTCGGAGACGAAAAGTAAGCTACTATTTATTAAAATTACTTTAACTTACTTTCTAATAATTATTTGATTTAGGATCGAGACTTTCTAATGAATAATTGTATGCAGACAGTGCATGAAAATGATTCACAGTTCAAAAATTAGATTTCCAAACTACCTCCTTTTCGTCTCATTAGATACTAATAAATAACGAAGGAAAAGAGATTGAGGGGTGGGGAGAGAAGAAAAAAAGTCAACCAAAAGCAACCTCTCACTTCTTCCTTATTCTTTCTCCGTTTTTGATACTACTAGGAAACCAAAATGTTTGGAGGCTAATTTAGATCTCCTCATCCGGGATTGATAATAGGAAAACTACAAGGTTTTATTAATAGAATCCTATGCTAATTAAAACTCACATAATACCTTCAAATAAAACCATAGATATTTGAAAAAAAGTCACTTGGTCTTATTTTGCATTCATGAGTGAAGTATTAATAAACGTATAAAATTATGTTGTATAACAAGAATAAAAAAACATTTTAAAGCAAAAAATAAGCTGATCCCAATTTTAGTTTCATTGAATAAATAAACATCCCTGATATTGTAACCGGTCTTTCATTAATATTTAAAAACAAATCTCCTACAGAAATGTTGAACTGTCTACCAATTATTTGAATTTCCGTCCAAACTGTGGAGCTTTCAAGCCAAAGAGACGAATTCTCTACAAAACCGTGCAATTTTCAACTCGACTCTACTAATTTTCAACAAGTATATTTTACAAAATAATTCATTTGAAAACAATTAGTTGAATTTGTAACCAAAGAAGTCAATTATTATATAAAATGATAAATCTTCATTTAAAAAATTGAATTTTTAACAAAGTAGTTAAACTGTCGACCAAATATATGATTTTCTACTACATTATTGAATTTTTGACCAAATTGTCGAATTTTCTACAAAACAGTTTGATTTTCAAGCGAAACAGATAAATTTTCTAACAAACAAAAAATCATGGGCTTGAATTTTCTACCAGGAAGGATAAATTTTTAACAAAATGTTTTGATTTTCAACAAAGTAATTAAAATTTAACCAAATAATAAAAGTTTTAACCAATAAAGATTAATTCTTTTATAAACTTAATTGTTGACTTCTAAACCGAAAATAATGAACTTTCAATCAAAAATAGTTGGATTTTTCTATTAGCTTCTTAATTTTGTGAAAATAAAGTTAAATTGCCAATAAACACTTTTTAATTTTAAACTGCAAACTTTTAAATTCGGGCTACACAGTGTGTCAGACCTAGCAGCGCTTTATGCCCTGAACAAATGATACGTTTACAAATTACTTGATTAATTAATTATTTTAATTTCATTCATTATTTATTATTCGATTAGTCATAATACATAGGTTATTGACACATTAAATTTGGTCATTTTGTTGTAAAATTAGCAGAGTTTATATTTTATATTTATTTTTCTTCCGTAAGTGTTTAAAATCTTAGTTATTTAGTTAGTTATTTAAGACAGCATAGAAAAATCGTTGACCAACCTCCCTCCTTCTTTTATGAACGGCCCCTTTGATTCGTTGGGTGGAAAATGTTTGAGGAACTCCTCCCTAGTCAATTAAGTCATTTCCAGTGATTTATTTTTAGAAAATAACTTTCAGTTACTTTTGAAGAAAAAAAGTTAGTTTAATCACCTTTCCCTGCCACAGCGATACAGTAATTCTGTGTTTGATAAAAAAGCAGAAGAATTACAAATTGAGAACAGCTGCACAAACTCGTCTGCCTCGTATTTTTTTTACGAAAAGACTACGCTTTCAGAGGGGAAAAAATTCTAAAAATAAAGAGGCCGTTCAAGTATTACGTGACGCAATTTCCCGCGAATTTTAACAACCCCCTCCCCCCTCCATGTGACGCGGTTTTTGGAATTCTGTTTTTTTAAATTTAAAAATCATTATGAATTAAAATCTTTTTACTAGATTAAAAATTAATCTGTATCAAAATGTTTCATCTTGAATATAAAATATAATTTTACATATTTGACAAGATTAATAAAACTGCTATTTATTTGTGGATAGCAGTTTCATTAATCTTTTCAACTATGTTAAATTATATTTTGTATTCAAGATGAAACATTTTGATATAGATTAATTTTTAACTTAGTAAAGAGAACTTATAGAAGTTTACAAAAATAAAAAAATTAAAATGAAAAAAATTTTATGTTCTATACTTTTTTCTTGAAAAGCTTATTCTGAGGGATTTAAAAAATCTAGGGTTTGTAATTTTTTCGAATTAAGAAAAAGTGATCTAAACACATAATGTTAAAATTAAACAACAATTTAGTTTTCTTGTAATTAGCGCGAAATGGAATGTGCCACTCAATTTTGATATTAAGCTTTCAGATCACATGTACGCATTGACAACTTGTTTTACCAAACTGAGATTTAACGCAAATCATTTTCAGTTTATAGAAATATCTAGAAGAGGTAAACCAAAATGTACTTTAATTGTGCAGTTTGGATCTCTGCAATCAATTCTTTCTAGTTAAAACCCACATAAAGGTTGAAAATAAATCTAAATCTAAACAAATTTTTGCAACAAATTTTTTTGTTAATAATGCTAACTTATAGTTCATTTCTTTTAAAGCTACAGAGCGTCTACCCCACGGTTGCTTTACCATTCTTTGTCATTCCTTGTTTTTCTCCCGGTTAGTTTTGTATTTTCGCGGTCATGTCCTAACTCAGAACTTTAATTCTATTGGAAAATTTTCTGTGTCAACTCAAAATTATTATTCTTTTTAAAATTTCCCTTTTTTAAATGAAAATTATCATTCTTTTCGAAAATTCCCTCTTTGAAAGGATAAATTCTAATTCTTGTTCAAACTCAGAATTATATCATTAATTTCAAAAATTCCTAGTTCCAGATTTAAATTGTATATATTTTTTTAATTCTCTGATCCAATTCAGAATTACATATTGCTTCGGAACATTTCATTTTCCAAGTAAAAAAGTATAATTGCTTACAAAAATTCCCTCTTGCAAATCAGAATCATAATTCTTCTTGAAAACTTCCTCTTTCAAGTCAGATTTATATTGATTTTGAAAAATTCCTTGTTCCAGATCTGAATGATCTTTTTTTTAAACATCACCTGTTCCAAATCATAATTACAGTTTTACATTTTTATTTTAAAACGTAAATGTCTCATCTCTCTTTTTGATTTAAAAACTTTGTATATGAAGAATTTCATGTAAATGCAAACGAGTTTGACTTTAAAATTTTAAAAAATTTCAAAATATAAAGAAATTGCAAATATCACTTATTTTGCCGTCATTTTAGTGCAATCGAATGAAAAATTCCAGTTTCCAAGTCAGGTAGACTCCCTGACCAACTTATTGAAATTTATGTAAATATTAAAATATTCCTAAAAACTATTCTTTAATTTAATTCAGAGTAGCCGCTTCGTTTCATTGTTATTATTATTATTATTATTATTATTACACCATTAAGCCGTTTCCCTTTCGGGGTAGGCGTGACTCACTCGGTAG
>JAAAKG020138036.1:0-12744 GCA_010014905.2 Druon quercuslanigerum
ATTTCTATCAAAATATAATATTCTATCAAAAAATGAATTTTCAGAAAAATAGATGAATGTTTAAACAAAAAAGTTTTCAGTTAAATTATCAAACAAAAATATGATGTTTAAAAAAAGTAGATTTTTAACCAAATAGTTGATTTCTCTACCAAAGTAAATGAATTATCAAGCTAAAAAGATGAAATTTCAATAAAACATGTTGAATTTTTAATAAAAAGGATAACTTTTTCACAAAAAAGTTATTTTAAATAATGATTTGAACTTCTAACAAAAAAGTACTTTAATATTCAATCATATCTAGTTGAAATCAACCAAAAAGATAAATGTCCAAAAAACAGATTAATTTTTGACGAAAAAAAAGATGGCATTTAACATAATAATAATTGAATTTTCAACCAAATAGTAGGCTTTTTAACCCAAAAAGAATGTTAGGAGTACAATAATACTATTTGGAAATGTTTAAAGCCAGGAAGACGATTTTTTTAAAAGTCTGTTGAATTTTCAACAAAAAAATTCATTTTTGGATAGATTTTTGATTAAAAAAAATGAATGCCCAATCCAAAAGAACGAATTTTCTAATTATAACAGTTTTTGACAAAAAGATAATTTTTTAACAAAATAGTGGCAATTTCAACTTGCAAAGATTAATTTTCAACCTAATGTTCGAACTTGTCGACAAAAAAGAATATACTTTCAGTTAAAACCAAGTAGTTAAATTTGCAAGCCAAAACAGACGAATCTTTTTCGCAGATAGTTCAATTTTCAACAAAAAAGTTCATTTTGAAATAATAAACATGATTTTTTGATCCAAAAAGATGAATTTTCAATCCAAAACGACGAATCTTCTATTGAAAATAGTTTCATTTTCAACGAAAAAAATTCATTTTAACATAATATTAAAATTATTAACTTGGAAAGATCATTTTTCCACCAAAGGTACGAATTTTACAACAAACAGAGGTTACTCTTCTTTAAAGAATAAAGTTAAAGTTAAAGAGTAAAGTTTCAAGAATAAAGTTTATTTTTAAATAAGAAAGAATACATTCTGACAAAAAATACGAATTTTCAATACATAGGGACAAATTTTCTATTCTAAACAGTTTAATTCCCCACTGAAAAAATAATTTTAACAAAAAGTATATTTTTAAATAAGAAATATAGCATAATATATATAACATAATATATTTATTTAGTTATATATTAATATAACATAAAATGTAATATAGAATACATTCTGACAAAAAATACGAATTTTCAGTACATAAGGACAAATTTTCTATTCTAAACAGTTTAATTCCCCGCTGAAAAAATAGTTTTAACAAAAAGTATATTTTTAAATAAGATATATAACTTTGACAGATAAAAATGAATTTTCAATTCAAAAGGACGAATTTTCTATTCAAAAATGTTGAATTTTTGACCAAAAAATATTAGTTTGAACAAAAAGTTCATTTTTAAATAAGATAGATAATATTTTAAATCCAACCGGTAAAAAAATGCATTTGTAAAATAATTGAACACGAGCTATTGAACCTAAAGTTATAATTGGATCCAATTTGATCAAGTCATAAAATTCAGACAAATAATGCGGATGAAACTGCGAACGAAACAGAACGAAAATCGAGAACAAGTTGTTTCGCGCATGATCAGAGCAGACGCTTTCGTACTAGTTCGATGGTGATCATTTTTCCGAGTTCCATCGACTTGCCGACTTTAGGATTTCGGATAAATTAGTTGACGGTCGTCAGGAGAATTCTTCAGTGAATAGCTTCTCGGCACAATCGCTGTTACGTAATGGCTAGAAATGTTTACATCCATGATGTAAACAGATCCCTGGAACTTGCCTTGACGCCGGTTTCTATCAATGCATGGAAAATAGTAATAGCTTTACACCGTTACTGGACCAAGTTCCAAATATAGGATATGAGTATCTTTGTAATTGTTTCTAAGAAATTCTCCATTTTAACTCACTGAATCTCAAATGTGTGTGGCTGTTACCGTGCTATAGGTATAAAAATTACAAACCTAGTAACGGAATCTCTTACAGACGTTTTGATGTATAATAATTTTCGGTTTTTTTTTTAAGTGCTTGTCAAAAATACGAAAATGTTAAACAACTTTTAGTAATTGATGCCAAAAAGTCCCCTGTAATAACCGTTGATCTTGATGAAGAGCAATGTTGGCGAACACACTTTCAACCATATTCGTATTTCTTGAATAATATGAAAGTTTTGAGACAAAAAATGTGTCAAGGGCTAATTAATTTCAACCAACTGTTTAAAACACTTGTGTTCGAAAAAATCTTTTAAACATAAATTCGAAATTATTCATGGAAATATAGATGGTGTAGGACTTTTCTCTCGAATGTCTTGATGAAGACGGATTAAAACAAGTAGCAGCTTACGAAAACGAAAAAGGTATTTTTTCGAAACTTTTTCAGAAACAAATAAAATCCCCTTCAGTCTTCTGGAACAGCGCAAGCTTCTAAATGATCATAATTGGCATTACAACTTTCACTGAAGTATCCGTTGGATCAGGCCACATATCTTCTTAAATAGCTTTCGCGGGTTTATTGCTAGCTGGTAGTTATGTAATAATAATCCTATATCTTTCGTGTTCCTTTCACTATGATAAATAAGTAAATAAGCCTATAAATAAGTTTGCAATGAATATTTAATATTCTTCTTCAAAGCTCGTTTTCAAGATGTAGTAAAGCTGAATGAGTTTTTTTTAGATTTTTCATTCTAATCGATTTTGTAGCTTGCCATGGATGAGCGACTACTGTGAAAAGAGTGTTTACATTGCTGCAGTGAAACTAGTAATCCTTAACAATTTTCTCGCAAATTCCATTAATTTAGAAAGCAGAGGCGACACAAAAGCCCAAAATGTTTCTGGACATGTGACACCTTTTTTCTCAAGGTTAAACAAACTCCAGGTTTTTTCTCCTAAGCAGACAAATCTTTGAGTCCATCTGCATCCAGATTCTCTTTAAAAAAACTTAAGAGCCCTTTCTTTGTATCTTTCATCGTCATCGAACAGTTCGTCCTTATAAAGAGGGTACAAAATGTTAGAAGCGAGGGTGAGTGATTTTACGACTTTGTTCAATCGAGATTCTAAAGCGAACTCATATTCTTCTTTGTAAAACGGAAACTGCAACTTCAGCCGCTCTTCTAACGAATATGCTATGTTCAAGACTGATTACTTCTACTGTGAGTATATGGTTGAATTCACCTTCTTTGATGATTTGCCTAATTCAGGAGAGATTTCGAAGATACCAGCCATAAGAATCCCGATAGTTGCACAATCTTGTGTCGCCAGGCAAAACAATCCAACAACCACCAAGAATAAACATTCGTTTCTCCAAACTGAAAGATTTGAATAATATTAAGACCTTAATAATCTTTACTGTAAAAACGTATTCAACGTGGTCCTTGCCACTATGCCTGTTACACGTGACATGCCATTGATCAATTTTTTTACCCAGAAAATCATAGACGATACATTATCTGACATAACAGCATGGATATCAGTATTTTAGATATTTTTCGCAATCTTTGTTGCTTTCTCCACGACTTCTCTTAAAGTCTCAGCACTTTTAGATTTATCAGTACAATCCTAAGCATCGAGAAACAATCTTTAACCATCTACATTGTGGATTATCGCCATCGACAAAATTTCGTTCTTCACATTCGTAAAAATAATCTTTCTTTGTTTACGTTTTTAGTTTGTCCTAAATCTAACAACTTAACATTCCTCTTGTAGGTAGATGGCACTTGGGATTCAACTTGCAAACGAATTTCCAGAAATATTCGGATTCGACAACAGAGAGCAGAATGCCACAACTAAAAAAAAGATCCTTAAAGCTTCATAGAATTTGGACGGCGGTTCTGGAGCACATGCCTGATGTTGATTTTTTTCCACATGATAGTTCATATTTGACTATCCTTTTCCTGGACTTGCGATTGTAGGAAGGGTTCTAGTTCTAGTTCTGATTCTGGTTTAGGGTTGTTAATTGGCATCTGGGTATATGTCTAAAAAGGTTAAAAGATTTCAATAAATTTTTATATTTTGTTATGATGTTCGTTTGGAAAAATTTTATCTATAAATAAAAACAAACTTATTTGTAATAACTCGCTGATCATATTTTGCTGCATTAAAAAAACGTTTCCTTCTTTTATTTTAATATTTTACTTATTTTAAGTCTAAAAATTAGGAGGGAAACTAAATTATTAACTTATTACAATAGGACAGTATTCTTAATATATTTGTTAAAAAATATGAGAATGGAAATCTGAGAGTTTCTTACTTGTCTAGTCTAGAGCTAGAAATGCTTTCTGGTCGACTTTCTAATATGTCAATATTATTTTCGGCAATATTGTTTGAATTTTCATCTCGAGTATTATAACCTTTGCACACATTCTTGTAGAAAGAGTGATTATAAACAGAAGTTAGTAAATCATCAGTGACAGCAATAACATCAATATTATAATAATATCAGTTAGAATGTACAGGTTAAGGATTTTATATTGAACTTATAAGTTTTAAATTATCTTTTGATCAATTTTGAAAATTTCCGTGTCAATGTTTACCTTTGCCACGTTGACGTAAAAAGTTTTGTTTTTAATGTTACGAGACCAATCGCGCACTTGAGCGTGCATGTTTTCGCACTTGAAGTTATATACTGCCTAATTTATAGACTATTTATAACGTTTTTTTTATTATGTTTGGAAAATACTTTTTTGCAGTTCGAACTCGAGATAATGTCATAGTTCGTTCTCGAACTAATCTGAATTAATCTGAAACAATCCGAAGAAAGTTTTCAATTCTCTGCAACCTGTTTCAATCCGTCTGGCAACTCCAAATTTAATCGGAATCAAGCTGAGACTCACTTTTCCATCCTTCTCATCCGTGTATCCACGCCAACTCCAATCTGAACTCACCTTTTAATCCTTGCCTCCAATCTGAGTAAATCCGAGGCTAACCCTGACACTTTTTTAGACCGACAGTCCATTCTAGTTAAATTTGATGCTTATCCGGAAAGACTTTTTACTCCTTTTGAATCCGTACGACCTCTGAAAATTCAGTTTGAATAAATCCGACTGAATACGACCCTAGTCCGAATGAATAGGAGTAAATGCGAAGCCAAATCGAATGAATTCTACACGAATTCGAAATAAAATTTCATTCACCTAAATCCGATGTCCAATTCGAATGAATCCGAAACTCATGCTAAGAAAATTTCTAAGTTTCAGGGCCAAGCTCACCAACTCTGATTGAGATTTTAATCGTCGATTAGCCTAATTTAATCAGTACCTTGCGTTCCACCATCTTCTAAAGTACGTAGAAGAAGTCCGAACTCTTAATTTTTTTATTTTACATCGTTTAAAAAAATTTAAAATTCTTGAAAATTTTAAAAACAATCAAAAAATTTTTAAAAACACAAAAAAATTAAAAAACAATTTAAAAAAAAAAATTAAAAAAAAAAAGAAAAATAATCGGAAAAATATATTCGTAGTCAATTCTGTGAAGAAAATGAGCTAATTCGTAAAAAGACCAAACTCTTAATTTCTTAATCTAATTTATTTAAATAATTAATAGTTCTTGTAAATGTACATAGCATCATAGAAAAGAGTCATTGGATAAACATATTAGTAGACCCCGTAAACAAACATTGTAAAATGAAACTTTTAATTTGTAATCTAAATAGTTTAAGTAATTAATATTCTTGAAAATTTGCAAAGCATCATAGAAAAATATCATCGAAAAGATATTCTTACTTAATTCTGTATAAAATTGAGCTCATTTGTAAAAAAGACCAAACTCTTAATTTTTTAATCTAAATTGTTTAAATAATGAATAGTTCTTGTAAATTTGCAAAGCAGTTTAGAAAAAATTAGTTGAATAGTAAACAAATTCCCGCATAGAAAGAAAGGCAAACTCTTCATTTTTCCATGAAAATTGTTTAAATAATTATGGTAAATTTACAAAGCAACATAATAAATTGAACGTATTTTTTTTAAATAGCCATTTATGAAAATTGTTTTAAAACATTTAAATATTTGAAGATTAAATAAATGTTAAAAAAAAATTAGCTCAAACTTAATCGCTAGGAATGTTTACATCAATAATGTAAACAGATGCCTTGAACTTGCCTTGAAGCAGTAGAGCTGGTATAATGATTTTTCTGTCACACGATGGAAATATAAAGCAATTTCTATCACTATATGGGACACGATCACTCTATGGGAAGCTTGGACCAAGTTTCACATATAGGATAATTAGTTAATAGCCTATTTAATCGGTCTTGTTGAAATCCGCTCTCAATCTTTTTATTCTTTTTCATATCGTCCACTCAATCCGAGTGAATCTGAAACCAATCCGAACCCAACTTTCAATCCGTGCGCCAACATAAACTTCCTAGGCCAGGCAACGAAGATCCAAAATAGACAAAAGAATCAAATTAGAAACAAGTCAAAAACTAACCGAAACCCTTTACGATTGCCTGTTAATTAGCTTGTAAATGGATGTTATCGATTGAATAAAATCTAAACAATATTTTTTCGGAGCTAGTCTGTGATTAGTGAGCGCATGCAAATGTATGGTGACGTATATCATATTTTTAAATATATTCAATTAGATTGTACACCGATATTATCTAATACATGGAAGGAAGCCTACTAAAGTATACTGTTTATATGTATGATATCTCTTCTTTATTCATAGTGTGTCACCTAAGGGTTTACATGACTTCCATTCCTTACAATACTTTCCCTGCATAATTTATAAAATCTTATCCTTACTATTTACAGTTATTTACAGCTATTTACAGCTATTTACAGAAAATCTTATATCTAGATCCTTATTTCTGTTTCTTATGAAAGCGCAATTTGTGACGTTTTAGCGACCGAGTGAGCGATCGATCGAAAGCGAGAATGCAAGCGAGAGAGAGGGAGAACTCCACCGCATCTTAATCTCATTCGCTCCTCTAGCCCCCACCAACTCCTGCATATACATCTTCCATATACATCCTCCCCTCGAATATTTACCACATTCCTTCGCCAGCTTCCTTCATCTTCCATTCCTCTCCTACATCCTTCCCATACATGCTCCCATGATTCATCTTCCCATTCACAGATTCTGCACTTTCTATTCTCTTACTTTTCCCAGTACATTCCTTCCCTTGCCTCGTTTTTCAATCTAAATCTTGCTATTCTAGTCCAACTTCTCTCTCCCCATCCCTTTTCTAAATACTTTGGTACTCCTTCATGTTTTATCACCTTATACCATTTCCAATTCTTCATTGTTTACTTTAGCCCCGTCTTCTTTATCTCTAGCATTATAGAAGTCCATCCTTTCTTCTGTCCATCTCGTTAATTCTATCGCCATCCCTATAGTTTCTTGTACCTCCATCAAACACCTTTTCTCTAACTCCATCCCTCACCCTCCCTCAATTTCGTCTCAAATTTCCATGCCCTCTCTCGCTCTAGTACTTTATTTATCCCTTTGCGCTTCCCCTCACACCATTTATCCCGGCGTCCTCTAGTCTACCTCTAATGCCCACATTTTACACCTTTCGTTGTAAACTCCCAATCTCTTTCCTTTCTTTTTAACCCTTTATCTCTGCTACATAACTGAGTATAGACCATACCAGCATATCAAGTAACCACATTCTCCTCTAATTTTTTAAAACCTTTTTCCTATTCCCCATATCTGTTACAGTATCCCTGCTGCTTTTTTTTAGCATTTTTCTTATATGAGTTCTGTGATCTCCATTTGTGTGCAAAATATATCCCAAATATTTAGACTCTTTTACTTCTAACTTTATTCTCTTCTATCTCCCCTTCCATTCTTTCTTGAGTTCTCTCTTCACCTCTAATGTGTCTTCTTCGTATCACCGCTCACATAAACCCCCACTATCTTCTACTCCTCTACTTCCATCTTTACCTCTTCTAGTATTAATATTTCCTTACGTTCTTTCCTGTCATTTTGATCCTTCCCTGTCATACATTCTTTATTTACTCCAATCAACATTATTCCCATTGCTCTGCCTTTTTTATTCTTCCTCTTCGCATTTTGAACTTGCCATTTGTAACCTTTATCCCTTTTCATCCAGCCACGTCTATGTCATTACTACTACATCCCATTGTGTCATATTTCTCATAAACTCCCTATCCTTTCTCTCCAATCCTGATATATTTCAGTATCTTCCAGTATCTTTTTCTTCTTAACATTTCTTATTTTCCTATCTTCCGTCTCTTGCTCTCCTAGTTTTCCGGCACTTTATTTCTTACTATCGCTTCCCTTTCTTGTACCCAATCCCACCATACTTCTTTTAGCTGTATTCTGTGATACTTCACCTATGTTCCTTTTCCCTTACTTCTTTCCTCTTCTGATATTTTCCTTAACTTATACTGCATATTCCATTCTACCCATGTCATCACTTCTCTCTTATGTTCCCAATTGTTTAGTTTCACTAGTACATTTTTTGTTCCTCATCGCGTTTCCTTGTCTGTACTTGACATTTCTTCTATCTCTATTTTAGCATTTATCCTTTTTAGTATATTTTCTACTCCTTCCTTTAACTCCCTCCCTACTAATCTTAGCCTCTTTATCACTGTGTTTCTTTATCTTTCATTTCTTTATTTCCTTTCTAATTTCCTTTCTATTTCCCTTAGCCTTTCCCTCTCATTATTTCGATTGGAATAATTCAGTGAAATTTCACAAGTTACAAAGACTCATAGCGTATTCGGTTATCTTCCACTGGCGTACTCCAAGAGCACTCCGGCCGCTTCATCTTACTTCATCTTACTTCTTCCTGCTCACTTCTCCGACTATCAGATAAACATAGATTTGGAACAAAGATAGTGATGTGAGGGATTGAAAATGTTTCTTGCATCTGCCGTACACTTTTGAAGAGCTTTGAATTTCAAAGTTATAACAACGATGAATTTTATATTCAAAGCTTTCAAGAATAAAATATAAACATGAGTATCGAAGAGATGGTCCAGACATGGTTCAGAAATTTTTATTTAAATATATGAAACTAGGTATTTTCACTTCAATCACCTGTTAATTTCACTCCGTTGATTGCTGAGGTGAAAACAATGGACCAAGTGCATGGGATTCGGTCCATTTTTGCCCTATTATGCTAATATTTTCGTAAACACGAAATTATTATATAACACGATTATTCATTATGAAGATAACACAAAAATAAAGCTTTGTCCCATGCATTTGTATATTGTTTTCCCCTCAGCATTCAACGAAGTGAAGTTAGCTAACGATGAAGTGAAAATGCCTAATAGGGTGCTTAAAAAATGACAAAGATAGAAAATTGCACTAGTCTGCTCGCTTACCAAGGTCTAGCGCAATGTCTAAAGCATATTTACGACAAACTGAATGGCGCTCTGTAATTTTTTAGAAAAAAGTTAAAATTTTATTTAAATCACTTACTTCCTTCTCTCATCAATAGAACGATCAGTGCCCTAGACTTGTATATATATTTTCTAAATGGATTCATTATCTCCACGCTCACTCGCGCCCCTAGAGCAGAGTGAGGAAAAAAGCACTTTTTTGGGACAAAAGTCAGCCGACTCATCAATTTTCAACGTGCACGTTTGTTGAATTTGTTAGTTATTAATTTGTTATTTAACTTAAAATTTTCAATTGGTTATATTTGCGATATTTACTTAGCCCCATTCATCGATATTTCTTCGCAAAGGTGTAGAATTAGTAAAGTTACTTTTTAAAAATAAAAATGTAACTTGTAGATAACTATTCTGCATTTTGTTAATTGCTATAAACAAATGAATGGATATAACTGTTAACTGCTGCATTTTCGGATTTCGAAAGTATTACTTACATAAATTTTGTTATAAAAATGTGAAGAATCAATTTTTAATTGCGAACAAGCACTAAATAACAGTTATAGATAATAGTTTAAACAATTGTTATAAACAAATTCACTTATTTGGCATATCTATGCTTCGAAAAATTTTCTTTTCTGTGGAATAATTTAATTTCATCTGAAAAACAAGAATATTACACATTAGAGTTCCATGAATCACTTTTTAATTGTCAATAACAATTTTTATAAACAAAGTTACTTATTTTGCATTTCTATGCATAGAAAATTTGTCTTTTATGCGGAACCATTTCTTTTCATCTAAAGAATAGAATTTGTGCACAACTGACTTTCATCCAACAACATTTATCATTGTTATAAACAAATAATACAACCAAATTCACTTATTTTAGTGTCACTACAATGGACTATATTGATATAAAAACGTATTTCATGGCAATATTTCAGCTTCTCTTCCAAACTTAAAAATTAAAACCATGAAAGATTTTCTTTTGTTTGGCATTTATTAATATATTTTTTGGTAATTTTGGAAATTTTAAATATTTTTCACTTCCTTAATTTCACCTTTTTATGATCTACACCTGTAAGCCTATGAAATTTAAAGATTCGCTTGAATATATTTTTCTACGAGAAGAATTTTGGAATCTTCTGTCATTTGTTTCTGTTTTGCACCTTTTAGAACAAATGAATAAACGTGGAACTGACTGCACTTTGTTTTCTCGTGAATTGTTCTGTCATTTGTTTCTGTTTGGGTAATACTAAGAAGTTCCACTCAAAGCAAATTGTATTCTACTTCGGTCACATATCTTTAATGTCGGTTTATCCATAACATAGAGTATAAGGTGCAAAATTTGTTATTATGTAAGATGAAGTGAAATGATGATGAAGTACAGGGAAGAAAATGCAAATTAGACATGATCATAGACAGCATGAAATCTTCAAGTTTCTTCTCTGATCTCCAGATAATGGTAATAAAACGCAAATTGATCGACAGCTTTTTGCCGTGGTATAATAAAAAATGGTCAAAGGTACGTAGGATAAAAAGTGCTTTTATGAGGAAAAATACGGAATTTTTACAAAGTAGAAAAATCTATCCAGTCTTTTTGAATGTCACATATAACTACGTGATATGATACTTGTTAATAATATACTTATCGCTTTGAATGCGCTATTATAAAACAATTTAATCTGAGGCCTTGAAACTAAACTTTTTTCTTCAATTAATATTATGATTAATTATTACAGGTTTCAAATTTAAAATTTCACAACATTCTAGTTTGAAATTCAAATAATTATTGGAAATGACCAGGACATTTTGCTATTAAATCTTCTAAAATTTTATATTAAAAGCATTGATCGTCGGTTTTTAATTTGATAATTTTATATGCAAATATAAAGCAATTTGGAACTGCAAAACTTACAATTGTACAATTTAAAAAAATGGAGCTATATTACAGCAATAATTTATTTTAATTTTCAATGTATTATCCTAATATTTTCCGATTTTTAGTTCAAGATTTAAAAAAATTAATCACTTCAGGTTGAAAAATATTTTATTGTAAAATTTAAAGAGTGAATAATAGTTGTAAAAGAAGATATGAAATTCACAAAGTAAACATTAGGTTTAAAGTATTTGCTTATTGTATAAATATTATCTTATTTGTATTATTTAAAAAATAGAGGCTTCTTCTTCCCTTTTTTCTTACTTCTTCCACTATTTTCCTTAACTTATATTGCATCCTCCTTTCTACCCGTGTAGTTTCATCAGTACCATTATCTCCCCACTTCGCTCTTCCCTTCCTACACTTGGCACTTCCTCTATCTGTACCTTAGCATCAATTCTTTTAAGTACTTCTTCCACTGCTTCCTGCATCTCCATACCCTCTAATCTTATACCCTTTATCATTATGTTTCTTTTTCTTTCTTCCCTCTTTCTTTTCTATACTTTGTTCTATTTTTCCCAGCCATTTCTTCTCCGTATTCCCACTCTCGCCCCCACCAAGATCCCGGTTCGAGCTTTCTATCTTCGTTATCCTACCTTGCGTTATCTCTACCTTCTTATTACTATCCTCCTGCTTCTCTAGTTTTTGCTCCAATGACTGCATCCTCTTTTCTAACTGTTCCCTAACTTCTTCCCAATTTTTCGTTTCTTCCCTAAGTTTAGCCATTTCCCGCCAAATTTCTTTCCTTAATTCCCCTTCCCTTTCCTCTGCTTTTCTTCATAAATGCCTACTACTTCTATCATGTCTTTGCGAATTTCTTTCAGTCTTTCCTCCTTTCTCTGATCTTCAGTTTCATCTCCGTTTCCTTCAGCCCCCTTACTATTCTCACCCTTCTCTAGAAAACTCTGCTTTTCCGTCGGCGATCTAAACATTTTTGGCTATTTTAAGCTAGAATCTAAATCTTCCTTCTCTTCACTGCTTCTCCTCTCCCTTCGCTTTCTTTTGAGAAAAGCCTGCATCGATCCTACGCTCTTTGCTCTTAATCTCTCCTTTTCTATAGTTTTCTTGTACTTCCCCCTTGCCTTCCTTTCTTTGATTTCCTCTTTCTGTGAACTAAGTACTTCCTGCTCTAAATACGATTTTTCCTCGATCTTACTCTTTTCGCTATCCATGAATCCAATTTCAAACGTTCCCGCCTTCTATCCTCCCCTGCTTCTATCTGTCGTCGCGTTCTGGTACCTGTCTTGTCTTTTTCCGCCTCTACCCAACCTTGCTACTACTAACCCGATCATCCCACACGGAAAAAAATCCTGGTGCAGGGGGGTACCAAGTACCCAGGAATCAATGCCGTCCGCGTGGACTGGACGCGTATCGGTCCGAGAATGGAACTGCGACAGTTCAATTTTTTTGGGACCAGCTTGATTCGGCTAGCGAACG
>JAAAKG020138037.1:0-12744 GCA_010014905.2 Druon quercuslanigerum
ATTCATCGTATCATTTAAAGTGTCCCAGAAGGCGTCTTTTACTTCTCTGGGATCACTATCAACTGGCGCGTAACATTCTATGAGAAATAATCTTCTGATTCCTACTTTCATTCTGGCCTACAGCAATCTTGGAGATACGAAACTATGATCTCCGAGATGCTGTTTGGCTCTTTTATTCAGAATGAGACCTACTCTTTGCCTACGATGTGTTTCACTATCTACTCCTAATTTTAAGAAATACAAATTTTTCAGAAAAATACATGAATTTTAAATTTAATATTAAAATAATTATTTGGAAAAAATAAATTTTCAAGCGAAAATGGAACGGATGAATTTACAGTTTAATATTAAGTCTTAAAAAAAAAGAATTTTTCTGAATGAAACAGTTACAATTTTATTCAAAGAGGTGAGTTTTTTGAAAAAGAAAATTGAATTCTTGGCCCAGACCTTTCATTTTTTAAGACAAAAGGTTTGAATAGACCGCATTTTAGCTGAAAAGTACGACTTTTTTTGAAAAACATTTAAATTTCTTACTCAAGTGTTTAGTTACAAGCCAGCCAATATAATTTCTCAACAAAAAAGTTAATTTCTAAGACAAAGAGATGAATTTTTAATCGGGAAAATCATTTTTTATAAGGTATTTCTGTGTATCTAACTACTTCCGAGACCTGCTTCTGAAAAATTCATAAATTTGTAGGATCAACAAGGAAAGTTTTAGAAAATTTTGAATTTTAGATCTGGCGAAAAATCTTAATTTAGTTAAAAAATAGGACATTTTTTGAATAATAATAAATCTAAGCATTTAAAAGTAATTGTTTGTTTCAAATAATAACATGTAAAAATTATGCCAGTATTCTCGAAAGTGGTCGCTTAAATGAATTTTTCATTTTTGTAAAAACAAATTTCTTTGTCATTAGGTTTTGTGTCTCCTTTAAAAATAGTGTCTCCTGTTAAAAGTGCCTCCTGTGAATGAAGTGTCTCCTCTAAAAAGTGTCTCCTGTGAAAAGTATCTTCTGTAACAATATTTTGTGTCTTCTGTAAAATTCAATTTATAACACATGAGTCAGTTAGCCCAACGATCCTTGATTAGCTTATCATGTAGAGGAATAGACACTAATTTTTAAAGTCAGAGTATGATAGTGACGATGTTTCTAAGGAATGATCTTGCTCTTCAGTTTTCAGTCTCTCCAATCAAAGAACCTCGAGGCCGAGAATTCTATACGGATTCTCAGTTAAGTTACGACTATCATGCCATCCTGCGTTTCAGGTCAAAGGTTCGAAAGTGGTGCACGCCAGGGATGCAGAATATTCTCAGACTTCCGAACCATTCAAAGTGCACGCTAACACGCACGGGTTTAACATCCAATTTTTTTTTACATTTAAGTTGAGGATCATATCATTCATCAATACTGCCGCTTTTTTGAAGAAAGGCTCTATCAACATTTGGAGTCCAACGGTGATATTGAGGCAAACGTGTTTCCTGATCTGCATCTTCCACATATATAATTTCTTTCCAAGAAATTCTTTTATTTTTATGGTAAATAAAAATTTGCTAAATTTATTGGGGAAAAAATTAAAATTTCGTTAAAGAGTAACGTTACACCTTTTAGAATTTAGAGACATTTATTTTCAAAAATAACACATGGTAAAATTTGCAGTACATTTTCAGGTCTTCTTTCGAAATCTTATTGTTTAGAAATTATTTTTTTTTTAGTTCAAAATTTAAATTTTTGGTTAAGAATTCTTGAATTTGATTAAAAATTCATCCTTTCTAGATAAAAATTCAACTTTTTTATTAAAAATTCATTAACTTTTTTAAAAACTCGTTTTTTTTGGTCAAACATTAAAAGTTTGTTTAAAAATACAAATTTTTTGGCTATAAAAACCAGCAAATACATTTTAAAGTTGAATCTTTCTTTCTTAACAACTCAACTTTTGGGTGAACGATTCTTTAATTTTATCAAAAATTGATTTTTGTTAATTGTAAAGTAATCTTTTCGATTGAAAATTCATCTTTTTTAATTAAAATTCCACTTTTTGGTTAAGCATTCTTGAGTTTTGTTAATAAGTTGTTTTTTTCGGTTAAAAAGTAAAGCCTTTGCTTAAAAATTTATCTTTTTGGTTAACAATTAGTCTGTTTTTGGTAGTCAAATAGTCTTTTTTTCAAATTAATTTTTTTTTGTTGAAAAATTTGGCAAGTAGGTTTTAAAGGTAAACTACTTTCTTAAAAAAAAATTTTTTCTTTCTTCCTTAACAATTCAACTTTTTGGTTTAAAATTATAGAATTTTATTGAAATTTTGTCGTTTTTGATAGCATACAATTCTCTTTGTTTAAAAATTAACCTTTTTGAGAATTCTTGAATTTGGTTAAAAATGCGTTTTTATCGTTAGAAAATTTTTTGTTTTGTTTAAAAATTCATCTTTTTGGTTAAAAATTTAAAAACTAGGTTTTAAAGTTGAGCTTCTTTCTGAAAAATTCAACTTTCTGGTTAAGGATTTTTAAATTTTATTGCAAAGTTGTCAGTTTTGGTGGTATTTTTTTTTAATTCACCTTCTTTATATAAAAATTAATCTTTTGTGTTGAAAATCGTTTAATTTTGTTAATAATCTTTTTTCTTTTGTAAAAAAAATAATATTTACTTTTCTTTAAAGTCTGACTTTTTGGTTGAGGATTTTTTTATTTTATCGAAAATTTATCTTTGTCAGTCGTAAAGTAATCTTTTTGATTGAATATTCATCTTTTTAAAATAAAATTCTACTTTTTGTTTAAGTATTCTTAATTTTTTTCAATAATTCGTTTTTTTCTGTAAAAAATTAAAGCCTCTGCTTAAACAATTTATCTTATTGGTTGTAAATTAACCAACTAAGTTTTAAAGTGAAACTACTTTATTTGAAATTAAACCACTTTTTTCTCTCTTTCCTAAAAATTACACTTTTTTGTTTGGAATTCTTAAGCTTTCTTAATAATTAGTCTGTTTTTGGTAGTAAATTATTATTTCTCTTTAAATTAATTTTTTTTTTTGGTTTAAAAATTTGGCAAGTAAGTTTCAAAGATGAACTACTTTCTTAAGAATAATTTTGTTTTCTTTCTTCCTTAAAAATTTACCTTTTTGGTTTATTATTATAGAATTTTGTTAAAATTTTGTCATTTTTGATGGCATATAATTCTCTTTGTTTAAAAATCAATCTTTCTAGTTAAAAATATAACAAATAGATTATGCATTTAAATTACTTTCTTCAAAATTAAGAAATTTTTCTTTGTTTTTAAAAATTTAACATTTTGGTTAAGAATTCTTATTTTTTTTTGAAAATTCGTCTTTTCAGGTAGTTAATTGATATTTTGGTTAATAACATATATTTTTTAGATAAAAAATACATTTTCTGTTTAAGAATTCATCAATTTTGTTAAGAATGCTTTTTTTTAGATTGAATTTTTTTTAAGTTCATCTTTTTGGTTAAAACTTTAAAAACTAGGTCTTTAAGTTGAACTGCTTTCTCAAAAATTCAACAGTTTTTTCTTTCTTTTTTGAAAATTAAACTTTTGGTTCGAAATTCTTGAATTTTGTTAAAAATCAGTCTGTTTTTGGTATTAAATTAATCTTTTTTTTAAATTATTTTTTTTTGTTAAGAAATTCGGCAATTTTAAATGTGAACTACTTTCTTAAAAATAAATTTTTTTTTCTCTCTTTCTTAAAAATTCAACTTTTTGGTTGAGAATTCTTTAATTTTATCAAAAATTTATCATTGATAGTCGTAAAGTAATCTATTTATTAAAAATTCATCTTTTAAAATAACATTCCACTTTTTGGTTAAGCTTTCTCAAGCTTCAAATTTTTCTTATTGGTTATAAATTTAAAAACTAGGTTTTAGAGTTAAGCGACTTTATTACAAATTTAACCACTTTTTTATTTCTTTCTTAAAAATTAAATTTTTTGGATAAGGATTTTTGCATGTTATTGAAAATTTATCAGTTTTGGTAGTGAATTATTCTTTTTTTTGTAAATTAATTTTTTTCGTTTAAAAAATTGGCAAGTAGGTCTTAGATTATACAGTTGATTACTTTCTTTAAAATTAGGCAATTTTTCTTTGTTTTAAAAATTAAACTTTTAGTTTATGGGTTCTTAAATTGTTGAAAATTCGTCTTTTTAGGTGGTAAATTGATATTTTGGGTTAAAATATATAATTTTTTAAATAAAAATTCAATGTTTTGGTTCAGAACTCTTGAATTTTGTTAAAAATTCGTTTTTTTCATTAAAAATTAATTATTTTTTTTTTAAATTCATCTTCTTGGTTACAAATTTAACAAGTAAGTTTTAAAGTGAAACTACTTTATTAAAAATGTAACCACTTTTTTTCTTTTTTTCTTAAAACTTTAACATTTCAGTTTGAGGATTGTAGAATTTTATTAAAAATTTGTCATTTTTAGTAGCATATAATTCTCATTGTATGAAAATTTTTTGGTTGAGGAGTATTAAATTTGATTGAAAATTCGTATTTTTCGGTAAAAAATTAAAGCCTTTGCTTAAAAAGGTATTTTTTTGGTTCTAAATTTAACAACCAGGTTTTAAAGTTAAACTACTTTTTAAAAAGTGAAACTACTTTAAAAAAAATTAAACTACTTTTTTCTCTCTTTCTTAAAAATTAAACTTTTTGGTGTGGAATTCTTGAAGTTTGTTAACAATTAGTCTGTTTTTGGTAGTAAATTAATCTTTTTATGAAATTAATTTTTTCTTTTTTTTTAAAATTTGGCAAGTATGTTTCATAGGTGAACTACTTTCTTAAGAATAAATTTTTTTTCTTTCTTCCTTAAAAATTCAACTTTTTAGTTTAGGATTATAGAATTTTATTGCAATTTCCCCGTTTTTTGTAGCATATAATTCTCTTTGTTTGAAAATTAATATTTTGGTTAAAAATTTAACAAATAGATTATACAGTTGAACTACTTTCTTCAAATTTAAACAATTTTTCTTTGTTATAAAAAATTTATCTTTATGGTTGATAATTCTTAAATTTTAATTAAAAATAAGTCTTTTTAGGTTGTAAATTGATATTTTGGTTGAAAACATAGATTTTTAGATTAAAAAATCATTTTTTGTTTAAGAATTCTTGAATTTTGTGACAAATTCTTTTTTTTCGTTTTAATTTTTATTTAACTTCACCTTTTTGGTCAAGAATTATAATACTAGGTTTTGAAGTAGAATTGCTTTCTTAAAGATTAAAAAATTTTTTTTCTTTCTTTCTCTAAAAGTAAGCTTTTTGGTTCGAAATTTATGATTTTTTTTTAAACTGTTTATTTTTTGAGAAAGCAGTTAACTTTAAAACCTAGTTTTCCAATTTTTAACCAGAAATATAAAATTAAAAAAAATTGTATGCAGTTTGTTAGCAAATATTATTATATAATATATAAGATAATTAGCTTGTTAGTAAATTAATCTTTTTTATAAAATAATTTTTATTGCTTAAAAATTTGGCAAGTACGTTTCATAGGTGAACAACTTTCTTAAGTATAAAACATTTTTTCTTTTTTATCATAGAATTTTATTGCAATTTCACCGTTTTTTGTAGCAAATAATTCTCTTCGATTGAAAATTAATCTTTTTGGTTAAAAATTGGTAGAGGATTCTTAAATTTTATTAAAAACTCGTCTTTTTAGGTGATAAATTAATATGTTGGTTAAAAAACAATATTTTTAGGACAAAAATTTAATTTTTTGGTTGAGAATTTTGAAATTTAGTTAAAATGCGTTTTTTAGTTAGAAATTTTGTTTTGTTTAAAATTTAATCTTTTTCGTTAAAAATATAAAAACTAGGCTTTAAAGTTAAACTGCTTTTTAAAAAATCAAGCAGTCTTTTTCTTACTTTCTTAAAAATTCAACTTTTTGGTTAAGGCTTTTTAAATTTTATTGAAAATTAGTCTGTTTGGGTAGTAATTTTTCTTAAATTCATCTTCTTTATATGAAAATTAATCTTTTATGTTGAAACTCATTGAATTTTGTTAAAAATATGTTTCTTTTTTGGCAAAAGATTTATGACTATTTTTCTTTAAAGTGTGAATTTTTGGTTAAGGATTCATTAATTTTATCAAAAATTTATCTTTTTCAGTCATAAAGTAACCTTTTTGATTGAAAATTCATCTTTTTGAATAAAATTCTACTCTTTGTTTAAGTATTCTTGAGTTTTGTTAATAATTCGTTTTTTTCTGTAAAAAATAAAAACCTCTGCTTAAAAATTTATCTTTATGGGTATCAATTTAACAACTAGGTTTTAAAGTTAAACTACTTTATTTAAAATTAAAGGACTTTTTTCTTTCATTCTTAAAAATCAAACTTTTTGATTTAGGATTTTTAATCTTATTGAAAATTTGTCTGTTTTGGTAGTGAATAATTCTTTTTTTTTAATTAATTTCTTTTTGGTTTAGAAATTTGGCAAGTAAGTTTTAAAGGGTAACTACTTTCTTAGGAATAATTTTTTTTTCTTTCTTCCTGAAAATTTCAAGTTTTTGGTTTAGGATCATAGAATTTTATTGCAATTTCGTCGTTTTTGGTAACATATAATTCTCTTTGTTTGAAAATTAATCTTTTTGGTTCAAAATTTAACAAAAATATTATACAATTGAATTATGTACTTTGTTCAAAATTAAGCAATTTTTCTTTGTTTTGAAATATTTAACTTTTTGGTTGAGGATTCTTGAATTTTGTTAAAAATTTGTTTTTTTCCCTAGGAAATTTTTTGTTCTGTTCAAAAATTCATCTTTGTGGTTAACGATTTTTAAATTTTATTGCAAATTTGTCAGTTTTGGTGGTAATTTTTTTAAAATTCATCTTCTTAATATGAAAATTAATTTTTTATGTTGAGAATCGTTGAATTTTGTTGAAGATTTGTTTTTTTTATAAAAAATTTATGTTTATTGTTCTCTAAAGTGGAACATTTTGGTTGAGGATTCTTTAATTTTATTAAAAATTTATTTTTTTTAGTCGTCAATTAATGTTTGTGATTAAAAATTCATCTGTATTAATCAAAATTCCACTTTTGGTTGAGAGTTCTTGAGTTTTGTTAATAATTCATTTTTGCGGCAAAAAATTAAAGCCTTTACTTAAAAATTTATTTTTTTTTGTTTATAAATTTAACAACTAGATTCTAAAGTTAAACTACTTTATTTGAAATTAAAACACTTTTTTTCTTTCTTTCTTAAAAATTATACTTTTTGGTTCGGAATTTTGAAATTTAAATATAAATTTAAATTAAATTTTTTTAAATAAAAATTTGACAATTAGGTTTTATAGCTAAACTACTTTCTTAAGAATAAATTTTTTTTTCTTCCTTTAAAATTTAATTTTTTGGTTTAGGATTAAAGAATTTTATTTAAATTTCGCCGTTTTTTGTAGCATATAATTCTCTTGGTTTGAAAATTAGCCTTTTTGGTTCAAAAATTTAACAAATAGATTATACAGTTGAAATACTTTCTGCAAATTTTAGCAATTTTTCTTTGTTGTAAAAAATTTAATTTTTGGTTGAGGATTCTTAAATTTTAGTGCAAATTTGACAGTTTTGGTAGTAAACTTTTTTTAAAATTTATCTTCTTTATATAAAAATTAATCTTTTATGTTAAGAATCGTGGAAATTTGTTAAAAATTTGTTTGTCTTTTTGGCAAAAAATTTATGTTTATTGTTCTTTAAAGTGTAATTTTTTGGTTGAGGATTCATTATTTTATCAAAAATTTATTTTTTTTAGTCGTCAAGTAATGTTTGTGATTAAAATCCATCTGTATTAATCAAAATTCCACTTTTTGGTTGAGATTTCTTGAGTTTTGTTAATAATTCATTTTTGCGGTAAAAAATTAAAGCCTTTACTTAAAAATTTATCTTTTTGATGATAAATGTATCAACTAGGTTTTAAAGTTAAGCTACTTTATTTAAAATTAAACCACTTTTTTCTTTATTTACTAAAAATCAAACTTTTTGGTTTACAATTGTAGAATTTTATTGAAATTTTGTCGTTTTTGATAGCATTTAATTCTCTTTAATTGAAAATTAATCTTCCTGGTTAAGAGTTTAACATATAGATTATACAGTTAAATTACTTTCTTTAAAATGTAGCAATTTTTCTTTGTTTTAAAAAATTTAACTTTTTGGTTGAGGATTCTTAATTTTTTTGAAAGTTTGTCTTTTTATGTGATAAATTGATATTTTATTAAAAAATCAATTTTTTTAGGTAGAAATTGCATTTTTTGGTTGAGGATTGTTGAATTTGGTTAAAAATGCATTTTTTTCGTTACAAGCTTTTTTTTTAAATTCATCTTTTCAGTTCAAAATTTAAAAACTAGGACTTAAAGTTGAACAGCTTTCTTGAAAAATAAACAGTTTTTTTCTGAATTTCTTAAAAATTGAACTTGTTGGTTAAGGATTTTTAAATTTTATTGAAAATTTATCAGTTTTGGTAGTAAATTAATTTTTTTTCGTTTAAAAATTTGGCAAGGAGGTCTTAAAGGGGAACTACTTTTTTAAGAATACTTTTTTTTCTTTCTTCCTTAAAAATTCAACTTTTTGATTTAGGATTATAGAATTTTATTGAAATATCGTCGTTTTTGGTAGCATATAATTCTCTTTGTTAGAAAATTAATATTTTTGGGTTCTGGTTAAGAGTTTAACATATAGATTATACAGTTAAATTACTTTCTTCAAAATTAGGCAATTTTTCTTTATTGAAAAAAATTTAACTTTTTGATTCAGGATTCTTAAATTAAAAAAATTTTTTTTTAATTGATAAATTGATATTTTGGTTAAAAACCAATATTTTTTAGGTAAAAATTAAATTTTTTGGTTGAGAATTCTTGAAATTGGTTAAAAATGCGTTTTTTTTGTTATTTTTTTTTTTTAAATTCATCTTTTTAGTTCAAAATTTAACAACCAGAATTTAAAGTTAAAGAGCTTTCTTAAAAATTAAACAGTTTTTTTCTTACTTTCTTAAAAATTAAACTTTTTGGTTAAGGATTTTTGAATTTTATTAAAAATTTGTTTATTTGGTAATAAATTATTTTTTTTTAACTCATTTTATTTATATGAAAATTAAACTTTTAAGTTAAGAATTCTTGGATTTTGCTAAACTTTTGTTTGTTTGTTCGTGAAAAATGAATGTTTATTGTACTGTTTATTGCTTTATTGAAAATGCATATTTTGGTTAATCATTTGAAATTCTAGTTAAAAATTAATCTCTTTGGTTGAAAATTGAAATTCTTTCTTTTGAATTATAAAGTTAGATTGATAAACAGAAATTAAAATATTTTATTTTTGGTCAAAGATGGTTCTTTTTTAAGTAAAAATTTAACTTTTTGTACAAAATTCAACCATTACTATGAAAATTCGTTTTATGTTGAAAATTAATCTAGTCGTCAGTCAGCAATTTGTCTTTAAATTTCAATATTGTAGTATGAAGAAATAAAATATTTTTTCGAAAATTCGTTTTTTTAGAATCTAAAATTTTTTAAATTACAAGTTTACCTATTTAATTTTTGATAAATAATGTACCTTTCATAGTTTAAATGTTTAACAATACCCAGATTAACTGTTCGCAACGTTTTTATCTAAATTTAGATTATATTTATATTTATTTGGGATTTATTGTTAAAATTATGCAACATATTGTATACGTGCTTTTGAAACACATTAAAATAACTTAAAGTACTTAAAAAATTTTTGAAATATGTTTTTAAAACTGTACTCAGAAAAGTTGTACGTAATTGTTTGCTAAGAAAATAAACCTAACAATATTTCATAAAATGTGATAATTAGATTGATAAGAATAAAAAGGTAAGACGCAAAAGCATGGTACAAGATAAGCAGTTTTATTAGGAAGATCACATTTTTTAATTGTTTAAAATACTATAAATAATGACAATTGCCATTAAACTGTTACTCACCAAATGTGCCATATATCATAACCTTAATTGTGGCACCATTTCTTATTAAAAAAAATATTTCTAAACTAATGTTTTTTTTCCATAATATCATCATTTACGAGGCCATTATAGCATATCTTGTACAAATTAGCCGTGTTTGAGTTAAACTAATTAATTTTCTTGCAATGATTTATGAGACATAGATATGGATATTTTAGAAGAATTAGTTTAGTTCATTGTTAAATGAAATCTTCATTAACGCATCAGGCAGCTTTCCCAAAATAAAAAATGGAGAACATTTATACTCTGGTTTCTATCTTGACAGTCATCCTTAATTCTATTGGTGAATATAATATTATTACATATATAATTAAAAAATATTTTTAGCATTTCCGAAAACTTCCTTTAAACGGTGTATAAAAACGCGTTTTATTCTGCAAAGGAAATTAAAAAAAAAAGTTTGCCATTATCGTTGCTGAATAATGTTGCTTGAATATGGTGGATCATGATTTTAATAATAATTCAATAATACGAGGGCCATTTTAAAAGTAAGTTTGCCTGATTTGGAAAACTTCGAAAAAAAATATTTATTCAAGAGAAAAATTACATGTAGTTGCTCAAAGCGAGGTCTAGGAAATACAAAGGATGAGGAAAGCATATTAATCAAATTTGGTTGGCGGGTCTTGGGTCAATTTTGTGAAATGAGGCCTAGCGTTGTCGTAAAAAGGGAGAACTATTTCCGTCAAAATCCAGGTGGATTCCATTTTATTCGTTTTCTCAGGTTTATCAAAACCTCGTGATGCCTGGCAGCATTTATTACTTTATCTTAGAGAAGACATTCGAAAAACAGCACTCTTTTGCTTTTTCAAAACACCGTTAGCCAAAATCTTCTCGACTAACTTCTCAATATTGTCTTTCTTTGGCGATCTCTTTCAGAGGGTTTTTCCAAATCGTGTTCTGCTTTTTCGTTTATGGAGGCTTTGGTTTTTGACTAAATTTATATTAGGAACTAAAAATTCTATAAAATTTCTGCATTATATTTTTAGGGTCGCTGATTTCTAATCCGACGTCCGCTGACCTCTATCGTATCAGATTCAAGGTCATTTAAAGGCCTAACTGCAAAAGATCCGATAAAAATCCAGAAAAATACGTACATAGGTTTTTGGGGTCGCTGATTTTGAATTTGAGATCTGTTGAACTCTATCATATCGGATTCAAGGTCATTTTAAGGTTAAGCCGCAAACAATCTGATAAAAAATCCAGAAAAATACATTAATAGGTTTTTTGGGTTGCTTATTTCGAATCCACGGTCCGCTGACCTCTTTCGTATTATATTCAAGGTCATTTAAAGGTCAAACTGCAAAGAATGCGATAAAAATCCAGAAAAATACATACATAGGTCTTCGGTGTAGCTGATTTCGAATCCGAAGTCCTATGACCTCTGTCGTATCAGATGCAAGCTCATTTGCAGGTCAAACTGCAAAAAATTCGGTAAAAAATTCAAAAAAATACGTACATAGTTTTTTCGGGGTCGCTGATTTTAAAAATGAGATCTGTTGACCTCCACCATATCAGATTTAAGGTCATTTAAAGGTTAAACTGCAAAAAATCTAATTAAACAATTCAGAAAAATACATGCATAGGTTTCTGGGATCGCTGATTTCGAATCCGAGGTCCGCTGACCTCTATCGAATCATATTCAAGGTCAATTAAATGTCAAACAGCGAAAAATACGATAAAAATCTAGAAAAATACAAACATAGGTTTTTGGGGTCGCAGATTTTTAATCTGAGATCCGCTGATTTCCATCATATCAGATTCAAGGGCATTTGAAGGTCAAACTTTAAAAAATCTGATAAAAACCCAAGAAAAATACATACATAGTTTTTTGGGTCGCTGATTTCGAATCCTAGGTCCGTTAACCTCCATCATATCAAGTTTAAGGTGATTAGAAGGTAAAACTAAAAAATACGTTAGTAAAAATCCAGCAAAATACACATATAAGTTTTTGGGAACACTAAATTCGATTCGGGAGCTTATATGTGTATTATTCTGGATTCTGTTGTCATATTATTTAGTTTATCCTTTTAATTACCTTGAACCTGACGTGATGGAGGTCAAGCGACCTCGGATACGAAATCAGCTACCAAAAAACTTATATACGTATTTTTCACGATTTTTTGCAGTTTAAGCTTCAAATGACCTTTAATCTAATATGATGGATGTCAACGGACCTCGAATTCGAAATTAGCCACCCCAAAAACCTATATATGTACAACCTATATATGTATAACCTATATATATATAACCTATATATATATATGTATTCTACACATACGAATTTTAATTTTTGAAAGATATATATTGGTGTGAAATTAGATTGCGCACCTTTTTTCTAAAGAGAAAAAGTTATAACTTTTTTAGTTTACAAATTTAAATCGTGCTCTGTTCGTCAGTTTTTGGAATTTTTGTATGCAATTTTTAGAAAATATACCTTAGGGTAACCTTCGATTTATAGCGAAACAGGAATTCAAAATAATAATTTTGAAAAAATTGTATTAATTTTTTTCTGATGCTCGGCGTGAATTAGCCTTTTTATTTTTATTTTTATTTTATTTTACTTTATTAACTGTATACACCTCGATACAATTTGATTATAATTTGTTATAATATTTCAAATAATTTTATAATCATAACGAACTTATATAAATATTAACTAATAATTAAACAAAGCTGTGGAATGTCATATGGAGTAGTCAAGTGGATGCAATGTCAGATTCAGGAAACAAAAATATAAATTGAACTTATGTATAAAAGAACGCTTTCGTCGTTTTAACAAAATCATTCAA
>JAAAKG020138038.1:0-12743 GCA_010014905.2 Druon quercuslanigerum
AGAGGTACCAGCTCAGGGATCGAACCCCGGACCTCTGAGGTGAAGTCCGAGCGTCTAACCACTGAGCCACCGAGGCTTTCTTACCTAAAACTTTCTTACATATATATGTAAATAAAATGGTATATTAAAAATAAAAAAATAGATCTCATAGTTAGTTGATCGTCTAAATTTTTGTCGTTTTCGAAACTGCCCTTTAATTTTCTGTGTGATTTTTGATTTCTAAGACATTGATGAATTAAGGGCATTTTGTCTTCGGGTGAAATTTCGTGCTAACAGCAACCTCGCCATGTAGAGATTTTTAAACCCCAATTACGTCCGCTTCCTCGCATTCGGTTATTCAAAAATATTAGGGCGGATCTAAATTTTTTTTTAATTGCATAAGTTGTAAGGTATGTTAGAAAAATTACCAATCTTATTAGGCAATTTCTATGAGAAAAAAAACAATGAATATCATGCTTTGTGGAAATTCCCATCTAAAATAGAAAATTCAGGGGCGAATAATGTTTTGCATGCCAAGGTTTATGAAGATGATTTATTTTCTAAATCTCATAATTTTTCTTATCAAAGGAAAAACTCTTAGTCCTGTTGCTCGGGAGACACGTGCTCGATTCCCACCCAGCGCTGCTTTCTTCTAACACGATTTTTTTTGTTTTAGCTAAGAATATAATACAGATATCTAATTATATGCTTAATGTATAAAATTTATAATGGCTGAAGCTGTAATATATATATATATATATATATATATATATATAAAAAGTGAATGCAGAATGTCTTTGATATTGGGTTTTATAATCTTTACAGTCTTTTATAGGGTTTCGAAACTTTCCCTTAGTATTAGTAAAATTATTTAATCATATATTATTTTATTACCTTGAAAATTTGTGCTAATGGATACTTTATAGCGTCAGAAATTTCAATGCTAATGAAAACATAGTAAATAAACAAAATATTTGTGAAAATTTTCTCAAAACAAAATTTACGTTTTGATCTTACAATAAAATGTTTGTAACATAAAAATTATTAAAATGGGGAATGAAATAATTAATATTAAAATATTTAAAAAATTGACTAAAAAAGCGGTGAAGCTATTTCTTTCTAGTAAAAATATTAATTTAAAAGCAAATACTAGTTTTCTAAATTTCAGTTTGAAATAATTTCATTTGGAGATTATCCAATTGAAAAAACATACATTTAAATTTTGAACGCTTTTAATTTATTTATGATTACTTATTTTTAATAAATACATATTCCTTACTTTATAATTCAAAATTTAAAGACTTGAACCCTATCAAATTTAAAATTTATCATATTTAATAGTTGAAGATTTTTGAAAATTAAATTTTGAACGCTTTAATCAGCTTTGAATTTTTATTGATCTCATTTTCCTAATTCCACTTTACAAATATTTCAATATTTTTCTAGCTCGATCCGGCGGCACTAAAATGGAACCAAATATATTTGTGGGGGAAAATGGTTTAAAATAATGCAATTTACAGTTACTTTAAAGTGACAATATTCAATTAAACAATTTTTGAAAGATTTCTTGCGATTTTTGTGCCTTAAAGGACATTTTGCGTTTTGTAATGTAATAGTAGGAAGAAGAAAATCATACAACAAATTTGGAACTTCATACTTCTTGATTTATTATTCTTTTTTAAATTATTCAGGCTAAAATTTTGTATCGCAGTACTTTGAATTTTTGATTGATTATGAAAAGTAATGCATTCTTCTTTGCATAAAAGTACGTCGCGTTCTTCACACATGAAAATTGTTCTTTCTATTACTCCTTTCATTTTGCAGACTCTGCATCTTTTCGGATCTGTATTTTTAAATCAAGTGATAGAGAAAAATGGTGGCTGAATCGCGAAGCTGCTGCTCCTACTCGACATCACGAAAAAATTTTCAGAAATTTTTTTGTAATTAAATTATATTTTGAATGGAAGAAGCTCGGATTTGGAGGAGAGAGGCAAGCCAAAGAAAACACCATTAATTATGGTAACACATTGAACTTAGGTATAGTTATCATGGCATAATAAACCTCCACTCAGTGAGTGGAGGAAAAAGCTTTTACAATTCTAAACTTATAACTACAAACTAGTCCACACAAGCCAACAACCAAGCGGTGATCCATAGCGCTGATCCAAATAAGCGGTAATCCACATGACTGATCTAAATAAGTGGTGATCCACAAGACTGATCTAAATAAACGGTGATCCATATGGCTGATACAAATAAGTGGTGATCCACATGACTGATCCAATAAGCGGTAATTCACATGACTGATACAATAAGCGGTGATCCACATGACTGATCTAATATCGTAGCAGCGATCCACATGAAAATGATCCAAACTCACGCGACGATCCATCGTACAATGGTAGCACTTTACACTGGAGATCATACCGACGATCCACCACACGAGGCACAGCTCGAGACCACAACACCGTAATCCAAAAATGCAACAAGGCACAACAGAGCGAGAAGGATTAACATAACCCGAAATGCGAACTAGGTCACTGTGTCGGTGGGGCAAGCGCACATGAGAAGGAGTACAAAAGGGGAGAACTCGCACGTTAGACTACTCATGAAAAAGTGAAGTCTATACGACGTGACCCTCCAGGTATAAACGACCGTTTATAAGTTTTCCTAAAATAAACGATCGCAGTACGTGACCGGCCAATGGTCCGCAAGAAAAACAGTTAACATTATTCTATCGAAGTCCATGGAAGACAACAAACCCGCATGGTACATAGCAAATCAAGGCAACCCTAACTCAATGTCCAAAGGTACAATTTGACCGAACAGGAAATTTTTTTGCTTGAACTGAAGTTTCCTATGAGTGTTCTGCCAGGTTCTGTCTAAAAATGAATTGCCTGCATCAATGGGATAAGGTTTGGGTTCGATTTGTTAAGTCAAATAAGACGAAGCTCTTTATGATTGCAGTATTAATTGTAAAATGAAAAACATACTTCCACCTCTTATTACTGGGACGAAAATATGTCGAGTCTGTAAAATGAAAGGAGTATAAAAAAAATAATTTTAATGTGTGAAGAACGTGACGCACTCGACGAAGTCGAGTGACTGTAAATCTCATTGCAAAATGATTCGTTCGGCTCTCAATGCAAAAGCATGATAAAAATTGGGCAAAATGATGCCCGCATTGCCAACTTCTAAAGGTAGCAAGGCATATCACATCGCAGACATAATGTAAATTGACCAGTACATGCGTTGGCCTGAAGTTTTCCCGGTGGGAAACCTCGAAGTCATAACTATCCTAAAATATTTGTTTACAAGATGGATCCCGACATCTGCAGTAACACTTCGAGTTCCAACAGACCAAGGAAAGCAATTTGAGTCGCAACTTTTTAAGGAACTGAACAACCTCACTGGAACAAAGAATTTCAGGATAACTGTGTAACACCCTGCAGAGATCGGAATCTTGAAACGATTGTAGCGTCAGCTCAAGGTTGTCACCATGTGCCATGAAAGGAAGAAATGGGTTGATGTGTTACCTATCATATTTTGGGATTCAGGTCTACATGGAAAAAAGATCTCGAAACAACATCAGCAGAGTTGGCCTATTGTGAGCCTCTTCGACTACCTCGGGAGTTTCTTTTGCAAAGTTTACGCATGAAGAGTATTTTGAAGTTCCTTTAAGAGCTAAGGTGACATTAAGCTCACTTCGAATCACAAGTAGCATACGTCTTGGCACAAAACAATCAAGAAAATATGCAAAGAATTATAATCGTGTTTATACGTGCTTGTTCATCTGGGCATTTCCACCATGTAAAAAAAAAGTATAATTTCAAGGCTATTTGTCGGTATTGAAACAGTCCTCCAAAAATATAGTCTCGGGTGGCTTTATTAAATGCCACTTTATTTTCGTGTTGCTAAGCGAAGTTTTAGTGCAACTTGTTTGGATCAAAACAGGACTGAAGTGAGAATCAAATTTCTACTGTTTCAAAATTTTTCTCTTTCTCTTAAGCATGCAGTTTTAAAAAATCAAAACAATACTCCATGTATCTTATTTCGTTTTGCTAGTACGTACCGCTTTTCAATCTGAAGTTAGCAAAGTAAAATAGTACGAATGCAGGCTTTAAAACAAAACGATTTGGTATTATAACATGTCACTAAAAAATTGATGCTTAGTTAAAATGGAAACATAATTTTTACAGTGAAAAAAGGCATTGCTGCAGCTAAATGAAAAGCCTTTTCTATTATTTAGACGATATGGTAAACATATTTACAATACAGTACAGTAGAAACATAAAACTGATCTTCATGTCCAGCAGCAAGACCAAAACCAAGATCAAAACCAACTACGGAGCGAATAGACTCACTGGACTCACTATTGTAAGAATTACTATTGTGAATAATAAAATATGAAGTTACTAAGTGTTTTAATTATGTCAACATCAAACTCTTCAATTTCGTCGTCCCACTGTTCTTTACCTATCCTCGCATTGCAATCAACCATCAGGATAAAATGGACGCCCTTCCCTCATTCCTCTTCTATTATAAGATCTAAAAAATTTTTCACATCCTTCCTCCCAACATTATACACACAAATAATTTTAAATTTTTTAACATTGGCTTTCAAAGCTGCACATTCGATAGATGGGCCATATTCCCCCTAAGACACTTCCAAGTCTTTCTCCCCATGTTTTTCTTACTCTAACCAAATGTCCGCCTTTCCCCCTACCTTTTTTATTCTGGCTCGAAGCTGCCTTATCTCACCATATAAAATCTGGATCGAATTTTTTCCGTGAGACTACTCTGATTGGTTTAGTTTGAGTCTCCGAAATTTTCTAGTCTCAATTTTACTTTCTTGCTCGTTCCGGAAAAGTTCTTTCTTTCCAATGGTCCAACTCATGCAACTGGTAGCCGCTGCTAACCCTCCCTTCTGTGCACTCTTCACTTCACTCCCAATTCATCCAAGCATTTTCTTTTCTCTTAGTGTAAAATCATCTTTAATTTTTATGGACGTACCCCGAAGGTAGAGTTTGTTTGCCATCAGACTCCTGTTCTCCCTACAAGAAGCTAATTAAAGCAATGTTCCACTTTCTCTCACTCTTGTATGTTCGGTGGTAATAATCACCTGGGCCCAGTTTTTCCTTTTGCTGGATTCTTCTAATTCCCATGCTCGTTCTCCCTTTTTTAACCAGTCCGGGTTTTTTTAATCTCTCCTCGCTTCCTCTGACTTCAAATTCCCCCGTTTCATCTCGGTTAACTTTTTCTTCGTCGCCCCATGAAGCAGTACGACTTCTATTTCGTGGCCTTTCTAATCTCTGTCCTTGACTGTATTCAGAAATCCTCGTCTCTGCATTTAGAAGTGGGGACTCCAGATCCTTGATTTTTTCATTCAACTTTTCATTTTCTTCTTTCCATGCTATTTCTCTATCTCTGGCCTGAGTCTATGGTGTTTTCGCAGCCACGTTTCTCTGTTATCATGTTTACTTCGGCGTTGCGCTTTTCCACCGAACAGGCATTTAATACTTCCCTGAGTTTGGTAATATCCACCAATTTACTTTTATTATTGCTCACCTCCCCTTTTCATCGTCACATTTCGTTAAATCTTCTAAGTTTTTACTTTTTTGGAAACTGGAAAGGTTAACTGCTCCTGACTTTTCCCTTTTTATAGCACTGGTGACACAGATAAAACAAAAGATAAAGTTTACATCGATTCCAAGTGAAACCGTCACCACAGGAAAGATTAACCTTGCCAGATAAACTTTACATAAACGGAAGATAATTTCCGATTTTTTATCTTGCCTGGATAATCTTTCCCCCTATAATCGCTCCATTTTATTCGAGGTGTAGCGAGAATTACGAGGCCTGCGCTATCTATCATCTTTTACTTGACTGAATGGTATTAAGCAAGTTTTAATTCATCTACAATAGTATAAGTTATTTTGGGGGAGATATATCAGTAAGAACAAACTTTTTTTCTGTTGCTGATTCTGCATGTTTTACCGAAATTTTCTCATTTTAGCGTAACGCATTAGATGAGAGATTAGAATTATTCTTCTAACCTGCAACAAATTTTAACTTTTCATTTTTTTGTGTATTTTTAAATGTGGTGTCCCGATTTATAACTCGAATTCCCTCATACTTTGCTGTTTTCCCATTGCTGCTAAGGACACTGTAGTAGACCACAGCTTTTATTCCATCATAGGATAAACTTTCGCCAAGTAGCATCCAAACTTAACAGTAGCAAATATTACATGCAACAAAATTTAAGTTTAGTTTTTTCTGTGGAACGCGTCGTTTTATTACTTTTACTGAAAGCTTGCAATCGACCTCTCTTTTGTTAATAATTAATACTAAGAGAAAGTTTTCATAGTACGTAGAAAACACTGCGAAGATTAAAAGAAACAATAGCAAAGAGATTCTTTCTCTGCTCATTCCACGTTTTTCTGATTTTTCTGCAGAAAATATTGGAAAATATGAGATAACCGGAAAATAAAAATAAAAATGATAATGAGGTAATTTTTAATAAACCTATCTTATCCCACACGAAACAGAGTAACGCTGTCAATTATAACCGAGTGCATTACCAATCTGCCAGATTTCGATGTTGAGATCAATACATATTGTTAATAGGAAAGATAATACTGTATAATTTCGATTTTGTACTCCCGCGGCATCGAAGAGAAGGATAATTTTCTCAAAGCGAGTTCTATCAAATTCTTCTTTTATGGCATATTGTAAGAAACTGCACACAGTATTTGCTCTTTTCTTCGCAGATCCTTCCAGGAACGGAAACATATAACTGTTTGCAGACGAGAAAATGTGCACATTGAATAAGTATAACCAAAGTTGTCGCTTATAGAACTGTTCCGAAACTGGGATTTTGGGCAACGGAAGATTTTGCGCGTAATCAAATTCACAGCAAAGCATTTTTTCTTCAGATATCAATCTTTTCCTCAAGGCCTGGTACTCTTCAACCTGTTTTTTGTAATTTGCGATTTCTGCTGATTCGACAGCTTGCAAATCACTTAAATAACATTGGATGCAAACATCTGTTCTAGGCAATTTAAATGAGAAATTCAAATTGTGGTTGAAGTACTTGCTGTAAGTAGTTTCGTCTAAATCTAATTGGACCTTTGTTACAGCTATGTAGTACTTTAAAAATTCTTCGTACATTTTAGTTAAGTTTATTTCGGGATTAGTGATATAATTCAATGATGTTGACTCCATTCTGTAGTGAGATTTTTGATGTGGAATGGATATGCAATGTAATTTTATCAGCTCCTTCATCTCATCAGTCAATTTTATGCGATTGTTGCCATGCTTCCCACTTTCATCATTAAAATTTTCTTTCTTCAAAATTTTGTTTTGAACCCATTCTATTATTTTTTTCCCCCAAACGGAGAACTTCACACAACAATTTTTTGCATATTGGAATATTCTCTTCATCAGTCGAAAAATAATATTCCCATTGAACCAAATGTTGGACTTGTTTAGCCTTCAACGTTTCAGGATTATTTCACTTCATTAAAGTACTGAGAAGAAGATTTTGTTGGTAGTTGTCTCTTAAATTCCAGAATTGGCCATGGAAATTTTTTTGTGAAGAAGTTGCGATCCTAAGTAAGCATTGCTGTGACTTGCAGCAATTTTCAACGGGGGAAAAATTTTTTTCTTGAACTAACTTTCCACTAGTTGAAACGTATTCTGTGTTCTGTATGTAACAAACGTTTACCTTAGTATAATAAAGAAAAGATAAATGAGGTAATTCAATTTTCTTGAACTTTAAAAACCAGATGAAAAAACTGTATAGCATTCATGTAGAATGTATTCTACAGAATCCTCACATGAATATTCTAGTCCATTTTCTATATAATTTAAACTAAAATCCACGTTAATGTTTTTACCCATAAATTCTAAAAAATTCTATAGAATTTCTATACAATTCATGTGAGGATTATATCAAATGCATTCAACAAGAATAATTCTACAGAATTTATTCAATTTATTCAATTTGTTTTCAATTAGTAAAACCAAGAAAGAATTGTTCACACATTGCACTTACGTTATTTCTACATTGTTTCCTAATATTTTTCGACCAGTTATCTTCACATCTAGTACGTTTCCTAGCACGAAGAGTACCCTGCAATTCTTTTTCCATTCCGAAAAAAAGAGAATTCCTTCCACTATGAATTTCCCAAAATATTATTCAAATCGCCGAACTATGTGAATATTGAGGTATCAAAAAGCACCATGATCTATTTAAATCTACAGAAACTGCAACTATTATGATGCTATCAGAGCTAAAATGACATTTAAAGGCCCTCTAATAACTCTAATAACTCCAGGTATTCCTATGTTTTTATTTTTATTCCTCAGCTAATTGTACTGCAAGTGGTTCCGTCCGTCTAATAGATATGGATTGTTATGAATATCGCGCTCCAAGTTTTGCATTCGCAGTTTTTTACCTATTCCGTTTTTTGAAAAAAGGTTTTCACAGAAAACTTCCTCATAGTTTTCTGAACAACTTCTCCGCAGAAAATTTGTATTTTCTCAAACTTCGCTCGATAAATGAAGTGATCGAAAATTATTAGGAATTAAATTTGAAATGGCCTAGAAAACAATTTTTTATTTTGTTGTAAATAATGATTTACACTTTTTGCTCATATCGTCGTCCTGAATATACGTCGGAGAGTATTGTTTCCAAATTTCATCAAAAAATTCCAAAAACTGCAGATGTGAAGATGAGCGAGAGACCAAAAATTAATTACAAATCGAAAACAATAATAGATTAAACTTTTTTGATAAAGGAAAAAAGATGCGCCATCTAATTTCCTATAAGAATTCATTTTTCAAAAATCAAATTTTCAACTTTCGATTTTCAGTTGCCAGGGGCCAAACTCCCTCCAACTCTACCGAGTTATGTCCCGTTCTGAAATCGGAGCGCTCAATTAGTGAATACCGATAGCCTTTTTAATCGTATTTATCTTTGAAGCAGTCAATTTTCAACTCGCGCTAAAAAGTACGAACTGCCTTGACTAAGTCGAGTCTTTTATATCACTGCAAATATTCCTTAACGAAGAACCGCCTTGACTAAGTCACGGACTTTTATATCACGGCAAAATAGTGAATAGAGTCCACAGTGTTAACGTTCGCGAAAAGAACTCACTTGTGGATTGGGTAACTGTAATAGAACCCTCCATCGCCCTAATAATACTGAAATATCCTTTTTCACATTATAATTCTTGAAATTAACTATAATTCATACAAACATCTGATTACGGTTGCGGCGCTGCCCTATCATAAGAAAAACGGAGATACAGTCGACAAAGCAACTCTCTCTTGTCCTTTCAAGCGTAGGAAGGTACACGTAAGTTAATTGTATGTAACTGATAAATCTGTTCTTACTCTTTTAATAAATTACAAATCGATTTCACTATCTCTCACTCTTTTCAACACTGTAAACTGACGTAGTTTCGATAGAACTGATAGTGACAAACGTAAGATTTAACAAATAATTTGTTAAGTCTTACCATCCTGACATAAGCAGCACACAAGCCTCCCTCTTTCTCACTCTTTTCCAAACTACCCTCCCCTTTTGCTCGGGATGTGACAGAAAAAAGCAGCTCAGATGAAACAACTTATCAGATTTAGGAATTTGATCAGTCTAATGGATATCGGTTTGAAACTTTTGAATTTGGCAACTATTGAAACATGAAGCACACACTTCGAGAAGTATCCCTCCATTTTTTCAGATTTTTTAAAGCCATAAAAACCGTGAAAATCCACCTGATCCCTAAAAGACACAGTAAAAAAATATAGTGTACACACGCAGGGTTAAATAGTGCACTTTCCGAATGAGAATGGTAATTTTTCTAATATAATTTGCAACTTATGTCATTTACACTGCTATTTATTGCATCTACGCTTGATTGCAGCGTTACTTCCATTCGAAAAAATTCATTAAAGAAAATTATTCAAAATTGCCCATCCGAAAAAATTACTGGATCCACCCTGTATACTTTGTGATGGTCAACAGAAAGTAAAATGACCTAATTTGGGTTCAATTAGAAAACTTTACTATACCGCAAGTTTCACTTAAACATAAAAGATGATATCAATTGTGTTATCAGCTTAAACGAATGTAGTAACAACTTTAATGAAATGTAAATATCTTTGGATTAAAAAGTTTTTCGTCTAATTAGAAAAATGAGCATTGCTAATAATTTCATCTCATCCCTGGTGGTTTTCCTCAATTCTATTTGTGAATATAATGATATAATATATCGGTAATTTTGAGTATATTTTTTAAGCTATACGCGAATCACAATTTGTGTGATTTAATGTACATTCTATCCCAAATGCTTTTTTTAAAAATTTATTTGTATTTTTCTGATACAAGTACACATCTACTCTAAATTTATTCCAGGGAATTCCAGAATTTTCGTTTTTGATCAAATTGAAAGGTAGCATGCTTAATAAATTGAGCCTAACCCACCAATCTTATCAAATATTATCTATCTCGAGAACTCACCCAATGTTCTGTGAGTTAACTTTCGCTTTCCTTAAATGACCCGGATTAAAGTCGGGCACGGAGGGTTTCATTTTAGCATGTCAAGATGGTGTCATTTCCACTTAAGATACCGTCGCTACATTTTGAGCCAAGACATTCCCGATGATAGCTGCAGGGCGTACCACGCACACCCTCAGCATCTAGGACACATACTATCTAGTTGTCCAACTCACGCGGGAATGACCTACATCCAAAGGTACAATGCTGCACTAAGAGTGCTATATTACCATCTCTGTCACTCTTACGGCATTAACCTTGATATCGCTCCGCAAAACGCTCCTAGGGAAATAGTGTCAATTGTCGAGAATGAGAAGTGCCGCATATACTGGAACTTTATATTCTCGACAATTTTTTCTGTTGCATACTTAAGGCCTGACATAGTTCTCCTTGACTTCGAGAAGCGAACCGTGTTCGTTATCGAATTTTCGGCACCAGCCTTTCTTTTGGATTAAACACTTACTAGTTTGGTAAGAAAATTTCCCACTTTAGTAGAAAATTAATCGGTGTTATTTGAGTTTTTATATGTTTAGTTGAAAACTTGATTGTTAAAATCGATTTTTATGCTGAATATTCAAATATTTGCTGTCTAGTTTCAAAAACGTTCTTTTCTGGGTAAACCTTCAGATATTTAATTCAAAAATTAAACATATTGTTTAAATATTGCCTTTTGTTGTTTATTAATAATAATCTTAGCAGAAAATTATTCTTTCACTTTGAAAATTCATTTCTTTGGTTGCAAATTTAGCGACTTTGTTTGAAGTTCGTTTTTTAGGTTAAAAGTTAATTTTGTTTAATTAAAATATATCTATTCGGGTTTTTGTTGATAATCTTTTATTAGTCCAAATTTTAGGTATTTATTTGAAAATTCTTCTGTTATTGGCAGAGGTTTAATATTGTTGATTTAAAATATAAATATTTGGTTGATAATTTTTCATGTGTTTATATTAGAAATTCATATTTAATGGATGTAAATTTATATTATATTATTAGAAAATTTTTATTTTCGTTTCAAAAACTAATTCTTTTGATTGCAAATTAAATGATTTATTAAGAAATTCGCTTTTAGCTCGAAAATTATTGTTTTTTATTGAAAAAATAAATATTCCATCTTTGGTTGAAAATTCATCTCTTTTAGTTAAAAATTAATTCATTTTCTAAAAATTCATCATGTAAATGTTGTGAAATGCTTGAAAAGAATAAAAAGATTTTCTTAAGATTTCCAGGAAAATTAAAAATGATTTTTTTCAAAAGAATATTTGAGAAAATTTCTAAAATTGTTTAAAAGTCCGGAAAATGTTAAGACATTATTTTTAATTTAAAGGATTTTCTAAATATTGTAGGAAAAATTTGATTCATTTAAAAATAAATTTAGAAATTCTGAAAAAATTTCTAAAATCATTTTAAATTTTAACAAATTTCAAATTTCTAGATTTCTTAAGATTTTTAAATAAAATGTTGAGGCTTCCCAAGGATATTTAAGCTATTTAAAATGAAAATAAATTAACTTATAATTTAAGAAATGTTTAGTTACAAAAAATGTTTAATTTTTTAATTTTTCATATTTCTAGCTTAAAATTGCTTAAAATAATATAAGTTAAAATTTTTTATAGTTCTTTCATTGATTCTGTTAACTAGAGCATTGAAAAAAATAACCTTGACTTACATTTTTGGAATAGAATCTGAATCTTTGAACGCTATAATTTATGAAAGTTTAAAATTATAAATTTTGCAGTTTATCTGCGTTTCATTTACAATTGCTCAATTGAAAAGTACTAGTACCTTCTATTTTTACATGTAAATTATTGAGCATTTAAATACATTTTTTAATTTAAAAACTTTTTAACATAAATTTTTAAACTTTATTATTCTAAAGTTCCAATTTGAGTGTTTTAATTTGTAGTTTACTTTTTATTACTTTAAATGTAAAAATGTTGAGCTTAAACAATTTAAACTAATTTTAATTGAAAACATGCATTATTAGGCATTAGTGAAACGGTTCCATTTTCAATTTTTAAAGAAAATAATTTAGCATTAAGAAAATTATACTTCAAATCAAATGAAACCTGGAAATATTTTTTTTTTTTAATTTGAAAACAGAGTCAATTGTCGAGAATGAGAAGTGACGCATATACTGGAACTTTATATTCTCGACAATTGTTTCTGTTGCACACTCGAGGCCTGACATTGTTCTCCTTGACTT
>JAAAKG020138039.1:0-12743 GCA_010014905.2 Druon quercuslanigerum
TATTTATATTTTTATTTTACCATATAACATAAGTAAATCTTTTGAGCAAGCTGTATCAATTATATTAGTTTGCAATTTTTTAAAAATATATTCTATGGAACATGATATTTTTTGTGAATGCTCCAGTAAAATTCCATTCGTCTAATTTTTTTTCAATGCGAAACGCAATCTGGCTTAGAAATGCCGTCTTAACATTTAAAACCCAAAATATCAATTTTCCTACCACTTGGAATTATAACTATATTTTTATAAAAGTGGTAGAATATTTAATAATTAAGAAATTGGAAATTACATAAAAAAATTGATTGGACGAAGAGTCTAAAATCAATATTGAAAATCAAAATTGAAATTGATTTTTTTAAACCATATTTAAAAAAATGTGTTCCATTTAAAAAATAGCTTTTTTTACACTCTTTGAAATCATGTAGGATGAAAAGTGGGCCGAAAATGTTTTCTTGGCCAAATTTAAATTTTTACGCTCGAGGGTACAACTTTAAAGTTCCGCAGCGCTCGGGCATGAATACTGTCGAATTTGTCAGATCTAAGTTAAACTTGGTAAAAGTGTTGTGCTATTGAATAGTATATAATAAGGAAAAAATTTTGTTATTCAAACAATTATTGACCGAGGGGGAGGGAGTGAATTTTTTGGGATTTTCCTCGATATCTTCTATTTCAGCGATTTTTAAGTCTTCTAATAGCGAAGACAAAAATGTTGTCTCATATAGTTTCGACAGGATTTTTACATCCTTTCTATTGGCCCTACGCATTTTTTAGAAAAATTAATATTTGACCCTCAAAAATTATACACAAAAATAAATTTAACTTTTTTTGGAAGTGAGGCGCGTTTTTTTTTTTTTATCTTAAAAAAAAGCTTAGGTTTTTGACTATAAGATTATGTAGATTCGAAAGTGGAATTCAAATTTTTAATTTATTACAATAAGCGTTGAGTACTCCGGTACGCTCATGACGCTGGAACCCTTCATTGCACGACTTTTACGAAAAAGTATAAATGTGCTTTCGTCACATGAAATTTATTAATAAATAACAAATATTTTAATCAGACGCAAATTTAAAAAATCAACCAATATGTATTTTCACTGCATTAACTAATCCTTACATTTTATTATGAAATTGGATTTCAAAATGGTGTCACTTTCTAGGTTAGTTATATGATTTTTGCATATATATTTTCGAGAGTTAACTCATAGCCACGACACAAAAATATCGCTATATATTCGGCTTTTGTTGTAGCTTGGATTTTCAACTTATGAAATTAAAAAATGAACTTTAGGAAAAATTATAATTAAAAAAAAAACAGTTTTCGAACTTCAGCTGCCATATCCACCCTATGCTTTTTTCACCACATTTTGTTGCTGGCTATGACCTATAAAAAAGATTAAAACAATCAAAGAAAATGATATAACAAATTGCATCAGTCCTTTTAAGAAGAATCATTACAAGGCGCTGAATCCACGTCTGATTTCTAAAGGATTACGATCGCAATTTCGTATACTATTTTAAAAACTAAAAATGTGTGTCAACTAAAAATTTTAGTCAACTAAAAGATATACCAGCATAAAATTTAGATGACTTTGATCAGCCTCATAATGATGTTCCTGCGGATGAAAACGTTTATGATGTTAAAACTAATGAAAATTTTATGTCAAAAGATGATGACGATCCACACATCTTCTTATAAAAACTCGAGATGAAAGTTATGCTGTGCATTGACAATCATCATAAGGCTGCAGTTAAAGTTCTTGATTAATTCAAATAAAATCTTCGATTTTACTTCATCCATACAACCTGTTCTTGGAACCGGCCTCTTATTCAATAAATTGATTTTCCAGAATTAAAGAAAAGTTCAAAATTCTCGAATGAAGAGATTCTGAATACTTGTAGAGATTCTCGATTTCTATTAATTGTTTTGTTTACCAGAACATGCTTCTATTTTTAGATATCTGTAAAAAGTAACTATCGAATTTTAAGTTAAAATTTTTTTTTAAATGAAAATTTATTTTTTCTATTTAAGCATTCAACTTATTGGGTAAACATTAATGTATTTTGTCAAAAATTAATGTTTTAAGATACTCTGAGTCAGAAAAAATTGTTTTTACGTCGGTGTCTGTCCGTCGTTTTTGTTGTTGTCGTTGTAGTCTGTAAACACGGTAACTTTTAAACAATTCAATTGAATTGTTCTTTTATATAATTTACAAGGATATAAAAAGAAAGGTCGAGTTCGTTAGCCAGCTTATTTTGACGAAATTTTAAAAAGTTAGAGCATTTTGAAAATTTTTGAGACCACTGATTTTTTATATTTAAACATTTCGTCGACAGCTATTCATAAAAGACCAAAATACGCCCAATTTTACTTATTACTTTTTTTGATATAATAAAAATTACCAAAGTTATAACATTTTAAAAATCCAAAAAACAAACGAAAATGAACGTTTAAAGCTAAAAATAGCGTTATATGGGGAAAAGTCAAAAGTAGAATAACGTTACTTTTTCCAGGGCCTATACGATTCTGTAAACAACTTTTTTAATTGCGCTAACAGAAAATCGAACATTCCAATTTTGATCGCAAAAATAACTAATGAAAAAGTAATAACTCCATTTCGTATTTAAACAAAACAAAAGGGTACAAAAGTACCCTGTTTTTGGACAAAAGTTGTGAACCCAAGAAAAATAAAAATTTTTACAGGAATTGCTTCTTTGTAGGTTAAGTAGTTTTTGTCTTATTTTCACAATACAACATTGAAAATACCAAAATTATATTGGTATACAACGATACAAGCTGCGAGAATAAGTGAGACAAAATTTCTTCAACCAAAAAATATGTACAAATTTTTTACGATATTTTTTTATAGGAAGTGTAATTTTTCATTTAATAATAAAAAATGAGATTAAAAATTCAATAAATTATAAAAATGGCAATAAAATAAAGATTGTTTTTTAAATTCCCATGCATATTATGAATTGTAATGATATAAATTTATTGAAATGATACATGTTTCAGCACAGCTAAAGAAACAAATATTAAAGTAATGATGATAAATACAATGTTTACTTTATTTTACAATATCTAAATACCCAATCCCAGGCAGAGGTACATAAGAAATGTATTATATTTGATATGAAAGTGTTGAGCATAATGTAGAAAATTTCACATTTGGGGCAAAATCGAGTGCGAAGCACGAGATACGTGATGAGAATGTGTTCGCTAAAGCCGAAAGAGCTTTAACAAAAGAGAGTTCACATTAACACAGATACAGTTGTCGATTCATTGACCTTTAACTTTGAAAGGTCTGTGCACGAACGTGAAAGAAATGCAAAGTCCGAGCGCGAATATGAGAATGCGCGAATATGAGAATGCACGAATGTGAGAAAAATACGAAGTCCGAGTACCCATACGCCCATACCTGTCTGAAAAATCCACTGCTTGGTTGATTTTGAACTAATTTAAAACAAAATTATTATAAATTTTTTTTCGGTTACACGCAATTTTAGGTACGAAAAATTTAATTATGGTTCTAATTGTGAATTTACATTGTAAAAGGTTTCGAAACCTTTCAGATTAAAACGTAAAACCTTGAAGCTCGGTGCGCACCTTTAGATACAATCTACTCTCCACAAAAACATTTTCAAGATAAGTAAATAAAGTTTCCCTAAAGGTAAATAATAACTACTGAAATAATAAGATAACGACTAATATATAAATATATAAAAGTGAAACGTTTGCCACATCTTTTTAGTTATAGATATATAAACTCTTTAAAATCAGTTTTCTTTCTCTACGGAAATGATTAATATTATATGTTATCTGCTTTTCCCTTTTACACTATTTCTTGATTCTGTAGGTATGTACATTATTACGTAATTCCAAACCAAACATATATTAAAATATCTTAAATGCAGATATCGACTGTATAGCGAATAAAATTTTATATAAAGCATATGCGTTTAATCATATCAAACATATGTTATCATAATGACACGTGTATTTAATCTTTCTGTGTAGTTGTATATTTTTTAAAAAGTGTGTTTCTACTTGTAATTAAATTTCTTTTTTATAAATTATACATCATCATTTTTCATAAAAACTGTTCAAATCCAGATTTTATATTTTTCTTTGAAAATTATAACTTTTTCTGCATACTTCTTCTTATTCTTTGAAAGAAGCACTTTTTCCATGAATTTGTTAAAACATTTTTTTTCTATTTTCACGTGCATTTCTACTTTGTCCGTAATTATGTACTTAAGGAAAAAGTATCATACTATAATTGTGACAAAATCATTTGTTACAAAATATTCGACATAATTTTTTATAGATATAAATAAAACATAACTTCCAGATTTGTTGATTATCATAATAGTTTTTTATAAAATTATTTAAATCCCACCTTATTTTGTTTTTCTCAAAATTTCTATCTGAATGAGCAAAGACATATGTTATTATAATTCCATGTGTATTTTATCTTGATGTGTGAATATTAATTTACTGAAAAATTGTTTTTATAATTGTTATAAAGTTTTTTGTTAATATTAAAGGGAAGGTCTGTCTGGTCAATTAAAGCTGCTAAATATATATCTCAATATTTGTAAGGTTAACCTCAAAGCCTTGTATTTTAAATAATTATTAATTAATTTAATTAATTTAATTAATTTAAATTATTATTGTTAGTATTTTGAATTGCTTGTGTCAAAATTAGAATTTTCTATTTTTCCACGGTATTTTCGTAAAACTACACTAAATTTACAAGTCCTATAAAAAAATGGTTAAAATAGATTTTTTTAAGACTTTTTAAAATTTATAATTTCTTTTAGATATTGTACCCTTACTTTAAATCGTTTGGATCGGAATTTGAATCCTATTTTCCACTGATTTTTCGAAGTATTTTAAATTGTTAGAATCAAAATTTGAATTTTCTATTTCTCCAATGTATTTTGGTAAAATTAAACTACATTGTAAAGTCCTAACCATCAAATTGTTGAAATAAAATTCTTTAGAATTTTTTAAAAGTTATAATTCCTCTTTGAGAGTGTTTCCTCTATTTTGAATCGTTTGGGAGGGAAATTTAAATTTTCTACTTTTCCCAAGTATTTTTTTTTAAATTAATCTAAATTGACAGTTCCTATAAAAAAAATGGTTAAAATAAAATTCATTAGGATTTTAAAAAATTTGTAATTCCTTTTTGAGATTTTTCTACGTATTTTGAACCGTTCAGATTAAAATTAAAATTTTCTATTTTTTCATGGTATTTTCGTAAAATTAAACTAAATTTTCGAGTACTACAAAAAGTGGTGGAAAAAAAATTCTTTAGGATTTCTCAAAATTTATAATTCCTTTTTGAGATTCTTCTACTTATTTTAAATCGTTGGGATTACAATTAGAATCTTCTATTTTTCTACGGTCTTTTCGTGACAATAAACTAAATTATTAACTCCTATCAAAGAAATGGTTCAATTAAAAATCTTGAGGATTTTTCAAAAGCTAGAATTTCTTTTCGAGTTTGTTTCCTGTATTTTGAATTGTTTGGGATTGAAATTAAAATTTTCTATTTTTCCCCTGTATTTTCGTGTAATTAATCTAAATCGACAATACCTACAAAAAAATGTTTAAAATAAACTTCTTTAGGATTTTTAAAATTTTATACTTCCTTTTTGAGATTCTTCCACGTATTTTAAATATTTTTGATTAAAATTAGAATTGTATAGTTTTCCACAGTATTTTAGTAAAACTAAACTAAATTCTCAAGGCGTATCAAAAAATTTTATAAATAAAAATCTTTAGGATAGGAAAACTTTGTGGAAAAAAACACTTTTTTTTGTAAATCTGTATCACATCATTAAAGATAATTGAAAAAGTTTAATTAAAAGAAATGTGAAGTTCAAAAGTTTCATTTCAATACTTTGTTGACACTTTCTTGTTTTATTGAGAAAAAAATATATTTTTGCAAAATTAATGTTGAAAAATTTCGACATATTTATACATCCGTGTTTCGTCTATTTTAATATTATGTTGAATTTTCCTGAACGGGGTCCACAAAGATAATAGCTAAAACCTTTTTTAGACAATCCATAAAACTTATTAGTCAAATATTATCAAATTTAACCGATGTTAGCGTCGGCCGCACACATATCGTACGTGTTTGCTTTATATTCTGTTTGCCAATACTCGAAACCAACTTACGAGTAACTCTCTCAATTCTCAGTCGCGGCTTCAATTTCTCGTTCTGATTTAATCAGCTCTGCTGATCGGTGAACCGATGAGCGTGTGACGCGTATAGATATAATCTAGAAAAAGACCAATACATTCATTATTACAACAAATTGTGATGCTAATTTGCTGGCAATACATTCAAATCTCTTTTTCTACAGTCAAATCAAAAATCACAGCTGTATTTCTCTCGATTTTGTTTTCGTGTAACTCAGTTTTTATAACACTGTTCCTAGAACGGGTCAAGCAGACCCGGTCACAAGCTTTAGATATTCCCACTCTAGCTTTTATGGCCCGACTAGCCCAAGTGATATACCTAAACATTAGTAGGCACCTCTATCACTTGTTACCCCCACGCGGTGGAACCTTGCTCACCTCGCCACCCAAGTAGTAAAAAGTGACAAGCGAGTCCTTGCAGAAGAAACCTCTGAACCAAATCGGTTGACAAAGACAAATGAAGTAATTTTTGTAATATAATCACCTGAATTTACAAGGTTTTCCCAAATAAACAATTTTTGCCAAATTGTATACATTTCTAGTGATTTTAAATGTCTTAATTAAATCTGTCTGCTTCATATCTGAAATATTAAAATACATTTCTACATATTTATTTTACAGAAATAACTTCTCAGGCCGAAAAAAGACACAATTCGGGTACCGTATAATATATAAAAATATTCTTATTTCATGGTTTTAATGATTATTTTCATTATTAAACTCTGTTTTTATCCTTTGTTGCAGATTTAGAATTGCGTCGCGGAGTAGGAAACATATCTTCAGGTACCTTATAATTGATAACAATTTTATTCCAATTCCCATTGCGTATCTTCGTTCCGTTAATTCTTTTTGGCAATTATAAGTTTTAATTCTTTCTTTTACTAAAACTTATGCTTCGTCAATTTTGGAAATTTTTAGGTAACATGTTAAGTTTAAGGGAAAAAAGGATAAATACTGATAATTTTCAAAAGAGATTAAAGTAAAAATGATGCGCAATCAATATTAACCAACCAGATACAGCCTTTGGAAATTAAAATCTGAACATTTTTTAAAGCCTTCAGGGACCTAATTTTCTGCATAAAAAAATTGCACATGCTTTTAATGCAACCGCTTTCTCGGTTTCACTAGTTTAATTAATATTTTATTAAGTTTAAAACTTTTATTTATATTTTTCTTGCAGGATCAAGTTCGCAGGGTGAAGTCAGAGCCGGAAGAGAACGCCGAAATGGGATGGCGGAAAGAGCCCCGCATTCAAGCCACAGAAACGGTAAGGCCAAAATATCGCAGTCGTTGGGGGCCTCCATATACCACCTTGACAATTTTTTACTATTTTATTAAACACATAATATTATGCGCTATACGCGCACTGCCACTTTGCTGCTGCACTTCTGATGTTTCAACCCTTGTCGAGTAACTTTCTCTCGACCCTGCGGAGTCCTCTATCACCACAAAAAAGGGGAACGATCTTTCCTCGAATTAAATAAATTGGAGGTAACTAATTCCAGGTTCCAGCGTATAGACATTCTTTTTATACAGATACAGGACAACAGTATTTTCACATACAAGTTTCCCATAAAATAAAGTTTTTGTACATTTTATTCCGAATCGCCAATATCAGGCGAATTTAATTGAAATTTAAAAATTATCTTCATAATCAACTAATGCATATAGTACATGAATTTTTAGTTTATAAATATCGCCCCTATCATTCTTTTTACAGAGCATCAAATAAACCAAATAAGTAAAAAACTGGGTTTTGCAAATTCTCGGCTCTGATTTTTTTTTCAATAATTTGAGAAAAGTTAGAAAAAACCGCGATTTTCTAATTCCATTTTTACTAAAAGCTACCCCAGAAAAATAATAGTTAGTGCACAAAACTCAAAAAACTTTGTTTTTCACTTTTACTGTTTTTTGTAAACCTAGAAAACAGATTTATAGGTGCAAAGTTCAAAAAATAATTCTTAATTTGTATGGTATGGATAACTGTAATTAAATATTTTGAAGAACAATTTGAATCACCTAATATTGACGATTTTGAGTAAAATTTACAAACATGTATTTTTTAATACGCATTAAACTCACGGACATAGAAATTGTTAAACTATTGGGGGGCTTGTGAAATCTATATATTTTTTTTCTATTTTAATGAAGAAAATGTTATGTATATTTAAAAAAATTTGGTAGCCATATGAATGAAAATTTTTAAAAAATGCGGTACGGTGCTATACCTGACGGTTGGCTTACCTTGCCTTCCGTCTATTTTGTAATTGAAATTTTTCCCCCTTTTTTTTAATTAATTAAAACAACGGCATTTTGAGAAAAACTGCCATTTCTTTAGAATTCTTCGTTAGTTTTCCAATGATCAAAAAAATTAAAAAATTAAGCCTTCTGATGTTACATCTGTTACATCACGTCAGATTTTTAGAAATTTGTTCTATTGGTCATTAAAAAAACAAAGGGTATTGTATTGCAAAAGAATCATGTTCGTCACCGATCTTGCATGGAAACAGGTCGCTGATTACGAATTTAATACTAATTTTCCAAAAAAGAAAACAATGGAACCAATATGGAACCCAATATATATTGAGGCTGCAATACGTCATATTTACTACAGGGTGCATTTTTGCTTCCTGTTGATACAATTTTCGTATAAGCTGAACCTAGTGGTAGCTAAACCTGAAATTTTTATATTTCTTCATTTAGTGCCTAATAAAAGTTTTGAAATGGAAAAATCAACCGTATATAGTTAAACTTTTTACGCAGCTTTTTTTTAATTAAAGTTTTTTTTTATTAATCTTGAACAGTTGTTCAATAATAAATTGTTTTTAGATTTTTATAAGTTAATTTAAACCTTTCAGGATTAAATCCACTTTTCCTAGTCCCGGTATGCCAATTTATTTAAAAACACAGCAGGTTCAAAGAAAAAACTTTTTTTCGCATCAGCTTCTATTTACTTTGACGTTTGTTGCAGCAATGATTCAGATCATAATACTCTGCGCCTAGTTCAAACCGTATAATTTAGGAAAAGAATGCTATTCAATCGTTTTAATTATTATTTTTTATTATTAAACTCTGTTTCTGTATCTGGTCACAGATTAAATTTTGTCTCTCGAAATTCTGCGCAATAATTTGATCGACGCTACGAGCGCAACCGAAGATGTCAGAAGGTCGTTCACGCGAATTCCAAAGACGCACAATGTGCGCATACATCGTAACGAACACCATAAGCCCAGAATGTCAGGACTCCAACATAAAATCATCAATTACCCGCTTACGTTTATTTCTAAGCATATATTTTACGAAAAAGAACCTAATAATTTGTCAATGATAGTGGGTAGTATGCCCGTAGTAATAACGTTTTGGTCGATCATTGGAAGATTCGACCATGGTTATCTTCGCCCAATATTTAATGATAAATTCAAAGTAATACATATTGACTTACCATATGAGAAAAAGCCTGTTTTTGTCGACATGTCTTTACAAGAAATCGTGGAATTTGGGATTAACGAACCCATCCGACGAGAGCGTCTTACTAATTACGTTCCACTATCATCTGCTTCAGACGGATACCAATAGAATCAATTAATAATTATATGTAACAGCGCACATTTCACTGTGTCTTAATACTGTTACTAAAAATTTGGTGCTGTTATAATTATATAAACAGTATAAATTGTAGCAACATGTGGTAAAAAATCGTAATTAAGCTAAGCAATATAGAGTTATTTTCTTTTATAACTCTAAAATCTAGACAAAATTAATACGCTGTACAAAATACTAGATCAAAAGGAATTAACTTTTTTTGTTTCTTTTATGAGCACTAGTCGAGATTTTTATCACAATAGCCGTCCCTCAGCTAAACTAACCATTTACGGTGGGGGAAGGGGGTAGGTGCCAAAAATTATATTCGATAAGACCCCGGGGGTGGGTCATTGAAAGTAAGGTTACAAACTTAAATGATGATAGATTGTAACAAAATATACAATTTTTGCGAAAGATGTGTCGCTTTTCATTGGTGCACTTCATTAATAACTTAATAAGTTTGAAAATCACTTTCATACTAGAGACTTCATGCTTTTCCCCCCATTCCCATTTTGACTCACTTTTGAATGAATTTTAATCTTTTTCTCCTTAAGAAACTTCGAATATTATATATTTAATTCTGAATTGACGTCTTTAGTTTAAAAATTCTGCCATTTAATTCAAAATTTAATTCTTTCCAAAAATATTACAACGACTTGATTAAAGATTTATTCTTGTTGGTAAAAAACAGTAACTATTTGGTCCAAAGATAAGCAGCTTTCCTGAAAATTGATTTCATCTCGTTAGCTGATAATTAAACTATTGTTTTTGAAAAATGCTTTAATTTTTTAGATGAAAATTCAATTATTTGCTTAACACTTAAACTACCAAGATGGTATGAATTACTCCAACTTTTCAACTGCTGTGTTCTTTAGGAAAAAGTAGTTCAATATGTACAAAAGTCATTAACCTAGATTGATATTTCTCTAGATCTGGTGGCATATTGTGTTTCTCTAAAAGATAGAACCGATAGTGAGTTGAAATCTAATATGGCGAATTCAATATGGTAGCCGAAACCAGGTAAAAGAAGGGAATTTTCAAAAAATCAATCCATTTGGACCAAATTTGGTTTATACAAGTTTTTGGGGGCGCTGATTACGAATCTGAGGTCTAATTTACAAAATTCAAGACGTCGAAACCAAAATGGCGGTCGCAGTTTTTGAAATGTAACCAATTTGGACCAAATTTTGTATATAAAGGTTTTTGGGGCGCTGAAAATGAATTTGAGGTCATATTTAAAAAATTCGAATTGGCGGAAAAAATATGGTAGGCTAATCCTTCAAATTGATCGTATTTGATCTGAAAAATGTATATTTAGGTTTTTTCAGTGGCTTGTTACGAATCTCGAATCATATTGGATAGCCTGATTTTATGATAAATAAAGAAAACGACATAATGATTTTTTCGTACATTTTTATATTTTTAAAATTAAAAAAAAATTTTTTATCGATTTCAAATCATATATGACAATACGTTTTTGCGGAATCATTTATGGATAATACATGATCTAGATTTAATAATGCTCAATAGGTGGCGTTTGACAAACCGCATATTGAAAACACGTGTGTAGTACAATAAAGATACGCATATTGACAGATCAAATACAATCAATTTTGAGGATTTCGTCCGCCATAATGGATCCATTATCTTGAATTTTTAAACCTGATCTCAAATTCATAATCAGCGACCCCAAAAAATTTATAAATCTTTATATACAAAATTTGGTCCAAATTGGTTAAATTTCAAAAATTTCATCCTCCATCTAGGCTGCGCCACATTACATTTTAAAAATCTGACCGAAAATCTGGCCGACTGTCGGCGAGGAACAAAGTGTCTGCAATGAACATGCTTGCCGTCCTAAAACAACTCTATTCATTTGGAGTGGTCTCATGGCTGAAGTTTGAGTTTAGATCCCTTGATATCGGGGCACGAAAGGTTATGCACATAAACGAAAGCATGCATCTTAAGTCTTCTGTTCCGCGAATATGCATCTCACGCCGTCAAAATGTTCGCGGAATATTGAATTTAAATGTTGATGATAGATGCAGGGCGTGCCATGCACGTCCCGAGCATCTAGGAAACATACTATCTAGCTGTCCAACTCATACGGGAAAGACCTACATTCAAAGGAACCGTGCGGCACTAAGAGTGCTTTATTACCATCTCTGTCACTATTTTGGCATTAACCTTAATATCGCACAACTAAACACTCGTAGGGGAAAAGAGTCAATTCTCGAGAATAAGAAGTGCCGCATATACTGGAACTTTATATCCTCAAAAATTGTTTCTGTTGCACACTCAAGGCCTGACATAGTTCTCCTTGACTTCGAGAAGCGAACCATGTTCGTTATCGAATTTTCAGCACCGGCTGACCAAAACATCGTATCCAAGGAAAATTAAAAGAAAGAGAGGTAAAGAGACCTTGTATGGGAGTTGCGACGAATTTACCCGGAATATTCTGTTAAACTAATCGTCCTTATCATCGGCGCTCTAAGAGGTCCCAAGCTTTTACTGGTTAATAGCCTGGAAAGCATATCTGCGTGTAAACAATATGCTAAAACAATTGCGGGAAAAATGCAGAAGATGGTCGTTCGTGGGTCGCTCCTTATTCTCAGGGTGCACGAGACTTTTGCTGGATCGTCGTATTGATTCCGTGACAGACTGTAAAGACCCATCTCACGGCCGTGAGACCCCCTCCCCGCGTTACAGACGTGCCTAACCCTGTTTGCGATGTAATATACTATTATTGTAAAATCAGATTTTAAAATTTCTTAAGATTACTGTTTAAAACAGTTACTATTAATATATTCGGAAATTTATTTAGCAGCAGTATTACGAATTTCTTACATAGATATAGCTCCTAACTCATTTAATAAATGTTTTTTCGGTCATACGTTCATAATAATTGTGCATTTATTATTTAGATATTCATGAAGTGTCTGTA
>JAAAKG020138040.1:0-12743 GCA_010014905.2 Druon quercuslanigerum
TTCAGAAATACACATATTATTTTACCAAGTTTTACATATTCAAAACTTTCAAAGAATCTCTATTATCTTCAGAGACTGACTGAAATTCTTAACTTCTTTTCTGGACTAGATCAATCTATAAATTAAAATCGTTTGAAATTAAATTTTTTCTGAAATAAGATCCTCCCCATCACTCCGCTAGGAATCGAACCACAGAACCACCGATGGCTAATCGGGTGCTTTTCCTTTTAGGTACTAGAGAAATCGCAAAAAGAATCCCTTTTCAGAAATACGCATATTATTTTACCAAGTTTTATATATTCAAAACTTTTAAAGAATCTTTATTATCTTCACAGACTAACTGAAATTCTTAACTTCTTTTCCGGACTAGATCGATCTATAAATTAAAATCGTTTGAAATTAAATTTTTTCTAAAAAAAGATCCTCCCCATCGCTCCGCTAGGAATCGACCCACAGAACCACCGATGGCTGATCGGGTGCTTTTCCCTTTAGGTTCTAGAGAAATCGCAAGAAGAATCCCTTTTTAGAAATACACATATTATTTTACCAAGTTTTACATATTCAAAACTTTCAAGGAATCTCTATTATCTTCAGAGACTAACTGAAATTCTTAACTTCTTTTCTGGACTAGATCGATCTATAAATTAAAATCGTTTGAAATTAAATTTTTTCTAAAAAAAGATCCTCCCTATCGCTCCGCTAGGAATCGAACCACAGAACCACCGATGGCTGATTGGGTGCTTTTCCCTTTAGGTAATAGTGAAATCGCAAGAAGAATCCCTTTTCAGAAATACACATATTATTTTACCAAGTTTTACATATTCAAAACTTTCAAAGAATCTCTATTATCTTCAGAGACTAACTGAAATTCTTAACTTCTTTTCCGGACTAGATCGATCTATAAATTAAAATCGTTTGAAATTAAATTTTTTTTAAAAAAAGATCCTCCCCATCGCTCCGCTAGGAATCGAACCACAGAACCACCGATGGCTGATCGCGTGCTTTTCCCTTTAGGTACTAGAGAAATCGCAAGAAGAATCCCTTTTCAGAAATACACATATTATTTTATCAAGTTTTACATATTCAAAACTTTCAAGGAATCTCTATTATCTTCAGAGAATAACTGAAATTCCTAAGGTCTTTTCCGGATTAGATCGATCTATAAATTAAAATCGTTTGAAATTAAATTTTTTCTGAAAAAAGATCCTCCTCATCGCTCTGCTGGGAATTGAACCATAGAACCTTTGATTGCTGATCGGGTGCTTTTCCCTTAAGCGACTAGAGAGATCGAAAGAAGAATTCTTTTTCAGAAATGCACGCATTATTTTAAAAAATAATATGGGTTCAAAATTTTTAAGGAATCTGTATTATCTTCTGAGAATAACTGAAATTCTTAACGTCTTTTCCGGACTAGATCGATCTATAAATTAATATCGTTAAAAATTAAATTTTTCTGAAAAAAGATCTTCCTCTTTGCACCGCAGGAAATCGAACTACAGAACTTTAGATTGCTGTTCTGGTGCTTTTCCCTTAAGCTACTAGAGAGATCGAAAGAAGAATTCTTTTTCAGAAATTCACGCATTATTTTACAGAATATTATGGGTTCAAAAATTTTTAAGCAATCTGTATTATCTTCAGCGAATAACATAAATTCCTAATGTCTTTTCGGCACAGGATGAAGCTATAAATGAAAAATGTTTTAAATTAATTTTCTTATGAAAAAAAAATCCTCCCTATCGCTCCGCTGGGAATCAATCCACAGAACCTCCGATGGCTGATCGGTTGCTTTTCCCGTAAGCTACTAGAGAGATCGAAAGAGGAATTCTTTTTCATAAATACAAATATTATTTTACCACGTTTTACATATTCAAAACTTTCAAGGAATCTCTATTATCTTCAGAGACTAACTGAAATTCTTAACTTCTTTTCCGGACTAGATCGATCTATAAATTAAAATCGTTTGAAATTAAATTTTTTCTGAAAAAAGATGCTCCCGATCGCTCCGCTGGGAATCGAACCACAGAATCTCCGATGGCTATTCGGGTGTTTTTCCTTAAAGCTACTAGAAAAATCGTAAAAAGAGTCCTTTTTTAGAAATACACATATTATTTTATTAAGTGTTATACGTATTTAAATTTTTTAAGAAATCTGTATTATCATCAGAGGATAACAGAAACTCTTAACATCTTTTTCAGACTAGCTCGATCTATAAATTAAAATCCTTTTAAATTAATTTTTTCTGAAAAAAGGTCTTCCCCTTTGCTTCGCTGTTTCGAACCTCCGAACTTCTTATTGCCGTTCGGGTGCATTTCCCTTGAGCTACTAGAGAGATCGAAAGAAAAATCCATTTTCTCGGCTAGGTGGATCTTAAAATAAAAAATATTTTCCATTAAATGTTTTGTATGAAACATCTTCTCCTTTGCTCCGCTGGGAATCAAACCAAATAACTTCCAATTAGCGAAGGAGAAGATCTTTTATCAGAAAAAATTTAATTCAAAACATTTTTAATTCATAGCTCCATCTATTCTGAAAAGGCGTTAGGAATTTCTGTTACTGTCTCATGATAATACAGATTCCTTGAAAAATTTGAATACACAAAACTCGGTAAAATAATACATGTATTTGTGCAAAAGGATTTTTCTTTCAATCTCTCTAGTAGCTTAAAGGGAAAGCACCCCACTAGCAATCAGAAGTTCTGTAGTTCAATTCCCAGCGGAGCGAGGGAGGTGTTTTTTTCAGAAAAAATTAAATTTACAACATTTTTGCTATTATCTGAAGATAATACAGATTCCTTGAAAAATCTGATTACACAATGCTTCGTAAAATAATGCGTATATTTCTGAAAAAGGATTTTTTTTTCGATCCTTCTAGCAGCTTAAGGGAAAGCACCCGGCCAGAAATCAGAATTTATGTGGTTCGATTCCCAGCGGAGCAAAGGAGAAGATCTTTTATCAGAAAAAACGTAATTTAAAACATATTTTAGATTTTATACTATTTATCTATACTAATACGCCTGCTAAATCACAAGGATCATCGAAATAGTGCACTGCTTCTGTTCGGGCTTCCTATTAAACAAATATTCACTTTTTCGAAGATTTTTCTGGCATTACTGAAATTCTACCTAGTAAATAAATAAATTTAATTTACAGACTTCGGATGCCTAATCTTGATAAAAATGAATCTCAAGAAAAATAAACAAATAGTATTCTTTGCAAATGATCAAGTAACTTTAGCTTGAAGATTAATAATTCTTTTTCAAGTAAATAGAATTTTCTCACAGGATTTTTTAAATAATATGATATATATATATATATATGTTCCTTGGTTATTAAACTGTAATACTTTTAACTCGAAAATAATTTATTTCTTATCAGATAATTGTTATAAATACATTAGTTGAGATATATACCCAGCCCATTGTAAGATATTAAGTAAAGTAAAATATGAGTGAAATAACTGCCATTCTACTTTTACTAATATTGTCTAAAATAGAAATTGCGTCATCTGTTTATTTTGTTTGGCGCAAAAGTACATTAGTCGTTCAGAAATTATTATTTCAATTATCAATGCAGAAAATAAAAAATTGCATTGTGCATTAGGGTCATTACATAGGAGATTTACAATCAATTTTTTTTCCTACAGAACATTTTTTTTGTGTTTTTTGTTTGAAAATAATCAGCACGTATTTTTTTATTTTAATGTGATACTCGAAAATTTCTAGATATAATATTTCAAAATTTGGTGATCAAAAAAATTATTTGTTTTCAATCGCTCTCTGTAAAGGAAGTTTTGAATAGTTTTGTTTCTCAAAATAGTATACTATACCCCACGTTGTTTGTTTCATAACAATATAGTATTTTTTTAAAACAATTTCATTTATTTTTAACTTGTAAAATTTTTCAAGATTCTCAAATATGCAAGAAAAATTTGAAAATGGAGAAATGTAAACTCTAAGTGTTACGAATTTTTATAATCCGTCACGCACATTGCAACCAGCGAGCTAACACTAAAAAGTTACACTTGGAATTTTTTATTTCCCAATTTTTGAATTTTTCCTGCATACTTCTTTTACAGTGACCGATTAAAAAAAAAAGGATTTTTTTTGATTGGAAAACTTTGCAAAATGATTTCTTGAGATTTTTAAATATCACATTAAAATAAAAAAAAGGTGTCGATTATTTTCACACACAAAACGAAAAAAGAATGTTTTGTAAAAAAAAATTTATTGTAAATCTCTCACGAAATGACCCTTTAATTACAATGCTTTTAATACGATTTAAAAAAATATAAATCAAAGTTTTAAATTATTGCTACGAAATGGAAAAACTGCGTTGCGAACATCAGAAAATATTTTTAAAACTGTGATTTAGGTTTAAAATTTTTGGATTGGAAACGAAAACAGTTTTAAAGGAAATGTTACTTACAGACGTTGTCCAGTAATTATTGAAGAGAAAAATTGAACTTACCTGTAACAGAAAAATTATTATCCTGAATAATTTTGAATATAAAAAATAAGTTTTGTTTTATTTGAAATAATTAGAAAGAATTATTTTGAATTTTATTATCATAATTGCCTATAGAAAGGGAAAACTTCTCAGGTGTATTTTAAAGAATTTGGGAAAAATTCAAAAAGAAGATAATGTTTGGACTAAAACTCAAATTAAATTAGAGGAATTCAAGGAAAATAAAAAGAATTTGAATTATACAAATTGACTTCCTTGCGTTTTTTGTTTTCGAAAAAACCATTTTTTTAAAAATATTTTTCTTTCTGAGACTTTCTGTGTAATTTCTTTGCAAAATTTTACATTCTCGTGTCTTCAGTTCATTTTATGGTTCCTAAAAGTTCTATTCTTAGTAAAAAAAATGTCCTAAGATAGAAATTTAATCACTTAAAAGCAGTCTACTGTACTATAATTTCGTAAATTTAGAAATGCTTAAAAATATTATTACCTAATAATAAACATGAATTTAAAAAAATTTAATTTTTTTATAGGGACGTGATAACGAAAAAAATACTCTTTTGTGTCTTTTTGTGCAGTCAAAAAGTTTAATTAAAATGACTGCTTCATAATTAAAAATATTTCAATTTAAATAAAAAGTTATGTAATGACATCCTGGTATATACCAAAATTATGTTTGCCAGAAGAATGTTTCATGCATAACTTATTTTTACGAATTTAGCATTACGAAACTAAAATTATAATAAGTTTAAATTATTTACGAATTTTAATTTTGTAATAATCAAAATATTGTTTAATATTTCTAAAGACATGGATCTAAAAATAAATTTATTAAAATATATGCTGTATAATAAAAAAATAAGAAACGTTTCCTAAAAAATAAATAACTAAAATGATGGTGATTTTCATGAGTATGATAATGAGAGAAATTTATTTTGTTTGTTTCTGTTTTAAGTTTTTAATTTGTCATAAAACCGTTCTAAAGACAAATATTGTAAATTTATAGAAATCCTAAAAAGACCAGCGATTTTTTCCTCCATTGAAATTGCCACTCTCTATTAGTTGACTAAGACTTTCTATTTTTTATTTAGTTTTGGAAAAAAAACGTAATTTTAAATAAGTCCTTAAGATTTATATATTGAGATTTGTTCTTTCATCTTTCATAATTATCTTAGTTTAAGAAAAATTTATTGTATTTTGTAGGAATAAGATAAAATTTCATTAGGTGGACTGACGTACTCTTTGAAAAGAATATCGTCCATTTTTGTAATATTCCATCGCAAACAGGTGTCACATTCGTCACTTGACAAACAATCGTAATCCAAAGGTATTAAATTTATTACATAATGTTTCACATATTAGACTTTACATTCACATTTACAAATCATAAATTCTTAATTAAATTTCATTCTATTCGAAATATTATTCTTTATGATAAAAAACAAATTCTAATTATTTTTAGAATGAGCCGAAGAAAAATAAAAAACCAGGTGTTCCTTATATTTTGAGAAAAAGTTAAAGTTTGCACCGTTTTTGCAATATCTTCTCAAAGCACTAAACAAATAAGGCTAATTTTCTATATAATTTTAACAGCTTCAATCCTGTTTAAGAAGGTCAAACAAAACAGCTTGACTTTTCCAATTAGCCTGATTCATTTGCAAACTAATTGTAAATTACGAAAGAGGTATTAGGTATATAATGAGATATTTTTCAGCATATGATTTAATTATACAGTAAAATTGACAAAACGCTGTTCCCTTTATTATTGAAAAATGAAGATTATTAATAGTATCGTGCTCTTCAGCTTAGCGGTTTTCCCGAATTTTGTTGGTAAATACAATAATATCTGCCTAAAAAATATGCCCGTTGCGCGGGCACATTCTCAAATTTATCAAAAACTGTAACTTGTTGATTGTGAATTCCCTTTTGTTAAAGCTCTTTTAGCTTTGGCGAACATTTCGATATTGAAACATTCCAATTTTTTGCCTTTTACGGTGAAAAATTGGTTTTTATAAGCCCGCTTGAAAATTTTCTCTCGAAAAGCTTCAACATCTATTAGATAGATAGATAAACGTCTATTTTTAAGCCTGCTGGCCTTAAAAATTGTCTTGCTTAAACATTCATTTTTACAGAATTTCCTTACAACTACCTCTTAAAAACTAATATCCATCCACACATTATCTCTAAGCCGCTCGCTTTTATGAAGGCATGTTTCTTTTCTCGCTTTGCTTTGCATTACCAGCCTCTGCCTCCACGGCTAATCCCTAATACTTATCGACTATTTACAATATGTACAATTTCCTTACATCTACTTTTTCTCCTACATACAATTTTTCCTTCTCAATTCCTCTTCCTCCTTCTCTTTTTTTCCATCTTAACCAAAAACCCCTTCCACTAATGCAACTGCCTTTTGTTTTCCTTTTCATGCAACACCTACCACCACCTACCACTTCTTTTTACCTCTTCACACTCCTCCAACCAGTGCTCCACTTTTTCATCCCCCTTCTGGCACAATTCATACATCATCTTCTCTCCTGAAAGCAAGAACCTGTTATAAGACTACATGCATCCGCATCTCATTCTCGCTATAAGTTCTTCACTTTCTTCTCTCTCTTCTTTTCTCTCTCTTTCTCTCTTTCTCCATGATGTTTTTTTAACCAACTGGCATACCCTCCTTCCTTCCTTTACGTATCCTTCTCACTTCATCTATTTGGAATCCATTCGTTCTAAAATAACTCCCTTTTCACCTCTATCCTCCCACTCCTACGTCTGTTCTCCTACTCCCACCAACACTCCCTAAACAGATAACATCCCCCCTCTTCTAAAAATGTATCCTCAAAGGTACACGCTCGTCTCCCTATTATAATCCCTAAACTCGTTGCTTCTGTCTCCCTTCTGACAATATAGTTCGGCGTATTCCTTCCTATTCCCAGTGTATACTTTACGTACCTCTGTGCTATCCTATTTACCTCCTCACTTACCTTTTACTCCCAGACCTCCACATCGTAAAATAAGACAATTATCACCTGCGACTGAAACAATTTCATTCTCCATATAAAATCATGTACAAACAACCTCTTTCCCAGCCCTGGAATGATTTCTATAGATTCTATTCACTGTTCACAATAAGTCTTTAGAGTAGTCTTTGTAATAAACAAGACCTCATAACGAAAATAAATTTTCCCTTCTCATGAGGGATAATTTGTGTAACATAACATCCATTTGCATAACGAGAATATTATCCTCACGTAGCATGCGCTTACTGATATCACGTACATCTTTTACCTCATCATTTCCAAGGTTTCCTCCTACAAGGATTCTTTAGAATTCCGCTGCCACAAACTTTCTTACGAAAACGGGCAACCGCGAGATGTCTGTCATATCCTTAAGAGCTTCTGCTGCTTTTGTTTTTAAAACATTTAAAAGCCTTCCAGTGGGTTAATAGTAGTGATTAAGTCTATCCTTAGAAACGAGATCGTTGATGCCAATGCTAGTAGGTGTCTGATTATTATTGTATATAACCAGTACATAATCCTAGCTTCTAATCCCCAGTTTTTTTCTATTGCGAATTTATAGGCTCAAAAAGCAATCATAGCCTTTCTTAATATTGCGATAACATTGGTGCTTTCAGGTTAATTTAGGTACCAGCTTGTCCGGATTTCTGGATAAACAATGGTTCCTGTACCATTGGTCTACTATGTTGAGTGATCACTGCATGAGTTCTACTAAAGTGCCTTAATACTTCCCTTTCACCGGGATTGCCAGGTCATCTTCATAGCTTGGACTGCAAAAAAACCAAGTTTTTTGTAGGAAGAATCAGTTTATCAATGACAAGCATGCTCTGGGCTGACAGAAGAACTCTCCCTTTTGGAGATCTGCTTTAAAATTTGTTCTTCACTTTATTACTATGTAGCTAAGCAAACAGTTTATTCCAAACATTTTGGGTCAGATTTTTTTCTAAATGTGCTTAAGGTGATACGGTTTAGTTGTCTCTGCATGGAAAATTATTCTGGTTCATTCTGAAGCTAAGGCACTGTGGTTCATCACAGTCACTTCAGTAGCTTGTGCGCAGTATAAGTTTGACATTAGTCAGATTTTTTAGTTTGTCATGATTTTGGGAATAAAACAAAAGAATCGCAAATTAGTTTTATTTCAAATTAGGCAAAAGTGCTTCAGAAACGTATAATTGGATGGAAGCTTCTAATGTGTCCCCTAAGGGTTTACATTTTTCTTGAACCTTCTTCCTATTCCATAACACACCTCCCATACACTGACTTGGTGGTGGGAGGGGGGCCTACAGTTTAAGGTGGGTTCCGAAACACCAAGAGAAACAGCCTCAAGTACTTAGAGAATCTTTTTCTCTAGAGGTACCGGTCCCACGATTCTCCGGAGATAAACAACTCCCTTGCTAGGCTAGTGAGGCTAGTAGAGGCTAGTAGAGGCTCTTCCAGAGTGCAAGGCGGTAATCGAACCCGTAAGCCGACAGAGTGGGTCCAAAGCATGTGCTGTAACCCCACGACCATAGTCCTACTCTTTCAGAAAAGAATAATATGTTACAAAAAGTTTTTTCAAGTGGCTGCCTAGACCAAAGCAAAGTTTTTAAGTGGTACGCGCTTTTTACGGAAGAGCGAGAATCGCTGCAGGATGATCCGAGACATGTGCGTGCACTACTTTCAAACTATCATTCACTGAATATTGAAATTTTATCACAAGAATTTTAAATTAGTTGAGGTAGTGTTCACACCATAGTGCATGATGTTCTCGGCCAAAAAAAAGTGTTTGCGATGTTTTTCCCCCATTCTGTGATACAAGAGAATAAAGTGCAGCATGTTTTGATAGCAACAGATTTTATATAATAGGCTCATGGCAGTCCCACTTTGAACCTGATCACTGTAACGTAGTACACGTTCTGAAGAACTTTTGCCTAGTTTGAAAAAAAACTTAATTGTGGCTCTATGTTCCATTACTCAAACTGTGATAAACAAAAAAAATCTTATAAATTTCAAAAGTATACACAAGCGACTGAAGTGATTGCGATGAACCAAAGTGTGTTACACTCAGAATGAACAAGGGAAACTATTCCATGCGGAGGCTAAACCATTTGGCCTTAAGCACGCTAAGAAAAAAATCAGTCCCGGAACTTTTGAATAAACTGTGTATGTACGGTTCTGGTTTTCAAATGTAATGCATCCACCTGTTTGCCGTGCGATTAGATTTTGATCAGCGTGCTTTAGCGGCAGTTTGAACGGATTCAATTAGGGTGTTACTAAATGCCGCTCTATGTCTGAAAACGCTGCGATTGCTTCTTTTTCTTTTCAGTATTGTATTATTAATGCTGGAGGTAAATTCATACAGAGCGTTTAAGGTCGATCTGCTTTTTTTAGAGGCTAATAGTTTCCTATGGAGATTGTATCCGTTAGGATTGCCTCTTTCAAGTAAGGGTCCACTAATTATTCTAGCGTTTTTAGCAAAAACGAGGTGAAGCTGATCGGTCCAAAGAATTTTGCGAAAGACTGACGGTATTATTTCATTCATGTAGGGAATCATTTATTACCTCTTGCAGCTTTTAATCATTTACGTTTTTTAACTTCCTATCCGATTTTTTAATCAGTGACAATGCATCTAGTTAGTTTTCAATCTTCTATTCTGGCTATAAAAGTTGGTTCTCCTTAGGGGTATACTTTTTGGGTCGCCCCCTCATTTGTGCAATCCAACTCCGAGCCTGGGACGTGTACCCTAATTAGGTCTTCTAGTATTTCATTATTCATCTCAGCTAATTCGTTTAAAGGATATATTAATACCTTTATTTGACATGATTAGTCATTCAGGAATATTTTCGATTCCCTGACAATGCGTCAGTCCCTTATGACTTTTTTCACCTCAGTATTACATCTTCTTAAGTTTGCTCTTTACAAGTTACAATGCCAATTCTTTTTAGCCCAGTTAAACAGGCGTCGAGTGTACTTTTTTAGCTCCTCCAGTTTAGGACTGCACGAGGGTTTGTTCCTGTTCTTTATCTTAATACGAAGAGGAGAATCGTCCGCCTAGGCTTTGTTCACACCTTTTTTTAGGACCTCGTCAGCAAATTCCATTTCTTTTATAGACATGATTATGCCCGTTATAGTAACTGAACTCCCTTGAGACACACCCTATAAGTATCCAAGTCAGTCGCTTTAAGGTTTTTACACATTTGAACCTCAGGTCTATTATTAGCTAAAAATATTTCTTTTTTCTTTTTCCTATGGCGTGAATTTATACATTATATCAGAACTCCTTCAATTGTTCAATAATAAAATTTAAAAATTTTAAAGTGCAATAGCATTTCATTCCAAATTAATTAATTTCAAAATGTTAACAGCTTCCATTTTACAAGTATACATTACAAAAGCCTTTGAATTCGAAATGGCTCACACTTGAATTTTTAAGAATTAAAATTTTAGAATTTTCCTTTAGATTGTTTTGATTTTCAGTTCAGTTATTGACATTACATAAAAAAATTCTCAGTTCTACGAGTTCGTATTTTTACATTCAATGATCGGAAGGAATCCTTGTAAACTGACAAAGTACCAGAAACATCTTTTTATAATTGAAATTGCCACCCTGCGCTAGTTCATTAATATTTTTTATTTTTAATTTAGCTTTTCAGAGAAAACATAGTTTTTATTAAATATTTTTTATTTACATTGTGGAAATTTTGTTTTTTGTTCCAGAATTGGTTTGGCCAAGATATCAGAAAAATATAACAATTCATCCAGCTCCCTATCATCCAAATGTTCATTTTTTCCAAATTTCTTCTAACAGATCTGTAAGTATTGCTACTTATGCAGAAAACGGGTTATATTATGTGGGAGTGAAATCAAATTTTATCATTGGAATGATCTCTCCAGATAGAGAACATTTATTATATCCACTTCTGAATTGCACTCATAATACCGTTGAACAGCATGATTGCATGAGGGTTAAAGTAAGCATACATAACCAAGAGCAGCTAATTCCAGTAACAAGGGAGGAAAACAGCAGATTCAAATACTTTCACCCATTTGAGCCAGAATCTGACATTCTTCCGGCAGAGCTCAGAGAGTAGAGAACATCCCAAAGAGCTTCCCAAAGTTCTGAAATTGATACAAATGATGTATTTTTAACTTTATTTTTCTTATTTATAAGGTCATTCAATTTTAGTAATGTATATCTTATATTAAATAGTATCGTTAAGAAAGACCTTGTAAAAGTGATGCAAGTTTGAAATATATACGTGCCACATTAAATTTCGTTAAATCTAAAATATCCTCCATATCGTCTTCTGAAATCATTATGAATGATGTATTATATAGCAGCTATCTATTTATGGAATAATCAGTAATTATGCGTATCTAGCATTTGTGAAAACTCGCCTACGTGACTTTTATTTTAGTAATGGTGTTTTCAAAAATTCAGAAACGGACGCTAATTTACAAAGATGTAGATGAGGTTCTGATTAAATCAATTGACAAAATGTTAATACTGATTTAATTGAAATTGAGAGAACCTGAACGATCATGAAATAACATCACATTGTTAAAACTAAATTTAGAAAATTTAAGAAGGACAAGCCAATAAAGTTCATTTCTCCAAATCTTTTTACAGAATTTCGTAATAATTCCAAATTGCTAAACAGTCAGCCGATGTATAATGAGGCATTTTTTAACATGCTATTTAATTAAACGCTAAAATTCACCAAGCGTCGTTTGCTTTATTGAAGGAAGGTGTCGATTATTATTAGTATTGTTCTCTTCAGCAACGTGATTTTCCTTAAGTTTTTTTTGCAAAATATCAGAATATGGATGAAAAGATAGTGTGATGTAGATGTTTAATATTTTGTTTTACGTCAGGGAGAAAGCAGCGAAAGTGGAAAATCAAAAGATGTATACCGACAATTTCCAGACTCGGTGGGGAAAGGTCTATGTGGTATGTACTCGCTACCGTGTTTAAGCACTTCCGCGTTAATACTGTCTACCCCGGAAGCCTTACCGTTTTTCAAGTTCTTGATTATATCCCTAACTTTAATGACACAGACTCTCTCAATGGAGTTTCCTAACACATCGTGTTCTACATCGCAATTGTGGTGTCCAACAGCTTCATCTCCGGCTTGTCCCCTTAAATGGTTTCTGAAAGCATCTATAATCCCGTCTGCCTCATATTGCATTTCCCATATACTATTTCTCATGTTGAAGAATTATGTACTTTTATTTCCATCATTGCTTTATAAAGCATTTTTTTGCTTCCTTCAGAGTCGTTTTGTATTTT
>JAAAKG020138041.1:0-12743 GCA_010014905.2 Druon quercuslanigerum
TTGTTAAATAATAAATTATTTCAGTTAAATATTCATCATTTTTAAATGAAAATTCATCATTTTTGTTTAAAATTAAACTATTCCAGTTAAAGATTTATAACTTTATTAAAAAAAGTTATCAGTTTAGTTTTAAATAAAGCTTTTTAATTGAAATTTAACTATTTGATTGAAAATTTGTATTTTTTTAAGTTGAAAATTCAACTATTTTGTTTATAATTCATGTACTTTGTTAAAAAATCGTTACTTTTTTTAGAAAATTCGTTTTTTTAAAAGAAATTTAATCTCCTTGTTTTAAAACTAATCTTTTTTAATACAAATTTAAATTTGTTTTTTTTTTTTTGGAAAATAAATTTTTTGTCTGAAAACTTAGCTGTTCCGTTTTCTGTTGAAAACTGATAAACGTGACTATTTTGTTGAAATCTTATCCTTTTTGTTGTTAAAAATTCATTTTTTCAACTGAAAATTTTAATATCCCATTTTTGGTTTAAAATTCATGTAATTTGGTAGAAAATTAATGTTCTTGATCGAAAATTTACGTTTTTGTTTCAAAATTCAAATATTCTACTTAAAGCTTCATAATTTTAGTTAAAATTCAAACTACTTGATTGAAACCTTAACTCTTTAGTTAAAAATTCATCTTTTTGCTTCTAAATTCAAGTATTTCCGTTAAAATTGGATCATTTTAGTTAAACAAAATTTTTTTGTTTAAAATTCAACTCTGGGTAAAAATTGATCCTTCTTAGTTGAAAATTCAACTGTTTACGAATTTTGAATCCTAGATTCTTTCTTATTTCTTACGGTCCATATAAATTAAAGTAAAATTGAGCCAAAAACCATTTTTTAACTCAAAATTTATTTTGTTGGAACTCCTCTCTCAATCCTTAATGTTTCGGTACAATGCGTCCTTTTTTCAAATGATTTTAACCTCAGTTATCGAAGATTGGAATTAATCAAAAACATGAGATTAATGTCGTAAAATAAAAATAATAAATAAAAATCCATGTCATTGGAGATTTATTAGTTAAAATTTTTTTCATAAGTCAAAATTTAAAAAACAATAAATTGATGACTACATTTTTTTTAATTGGCAAGGAATCTTTTTCGTAGGATGGGAAGGACGATAAAGATTCCTTTTCAGTTTAAAAAAATGTAGTCAACAATAGATTAAAAGTCTCATTTATTTTTTGAGACTTTATTAAAACCTGTATTTATTGTTTTTTTTTTAAATTTTACTTATGAAAAAAGTTTTGACTGATAAATCTCCAATGACATAGGTTTTTATTTTGTTTTTTACTCTACGACATTAATCTAAGGTTTTTGATTAATTCAAACTTCGATAACAATGCGTACCATTGTACCGAAACGTTCAGGATTGAGAAAAGAAGTTTCAAAAAAATAAATTTTGAGTTAAAAAATGATTTTTGGCTCAACTTTATTTTAATTTATAAGAAAGAATCTAGGATTCAATATTCATAAATATCGTTGGTCGATATTTATGAATGTCAAATGATTATACGATTCAACTGTTTGATTGAGATTTAATATATTTTGTTGAAAAATCGTCTATTTTATTGAAAATTAATCTTCTTGTTTGAAAATTCAACGTTTGGCTTAAAAATTGAACTATTCTCGTTAAAAATTCATTATTTTAGTTGCAAAATTATGATTTTAGTTGAAAATCAAACTATTTTGTTGAAAATTAAACAACTTGGTTCAAGACTATTTTGTTAAGAAATAATATTTTTGGTGAAAAATGCAACTATTGCAGTTGAAGATTCATAATTTAGGTTTAAAATTGATCACTGTGTGTAATTTGGTAGAAAATTAATGTTCTTGATTGAAAATTCACGTTTTTCTTTCAAAATTCAAATATTCTACTTAAAGCTTCATAATTTTAGTTAAAATTTAAACTACTTGATTGAAACCTTAACTCTTTAGTTAAAAATTCATCTTTTTGCTTCTAAATTCAAGTATTTCAGTTAAAATTGGATCATTTTAGTAAGAAATTTTTAATTTTTAGTTGAAAATTCAAATGTTTTGTTGAGATTTCATATATTTTGTTGAAAAATCGTCTTTTTATTGAAAATTAATCTTCTTGTTTGAAAATTCAACGTTTGGTTTAAAAATTGAATTATTCTTGGTAAAAATTCATTATTTTAGTTGCAAAATTATGATTTTAGTTGAAAATAAAACTATTTCGTTGAAAATTCAACAACTTGTTTAAATTTAGACTATTTTGTTAAGAAATAATATTTTTGGTGAAAAATTCCACTATTGCAGTTGAAGATTCATAATTTAAGTTTAAAATTGATCACTGTCTGTAATTTGGTAGAAAATTAATGTTCTTGATTGAAAATTCACGTTTTTCTTTCAAAATTCAAATATTCCAGTTAAAGCTTCATAATTTTAGTTAAAATTTAAACTACTTCATTTAAACCTTACCTCTTTAGTTAAAAATTCATCTTTTTGCTTCTAAATTCAAGTATTCCAGTTAAAAATGGATCATTTTAGTAAAAAATGTATCATTTTTAGTTGAAAATTCAAATGTTTTGTTGAGATTTCACATATTTTGTTGAAAAATCGTCTTTTTATTGAAAATTAATCTTCTTGTTTGAAAATTCAACGTTTGGCTTAAAAATTTAACTATTCTTGGTAAAAATTCATTACTTTAGATGCAAAATAAAACTATTTCGTTGAAAATTAAACAACTTGGTTAAAATTAGACTATTTTTTTAAGAAATAATATTTTTGGGGGAAAATTCAACTATTGCAGTTGAAGATTCATAATTTAAGTTTAAAATTTATGACTGTGTGTAATTTGGTAGAAAATTAATGTTCTTGATTGAAAATTAACCTTTTTCTTTCAAAATTCAAATATTCCAGTTAAAGCTTCATAATTTTAGTTAAAATTTAAACTACTTCATTTAAACCTTACCTCTTTAGTTAAAAATTCATCTTTTTGCTTCTAAATTCAAGTATTCCAGTTAAAAATGGATCATTTTAGTAAAAAATGTATCATTTTTAGTTGAAAATTCAAATGTTTTGTTGAGATTTCACATATTTTGTTGAAAAATCGTCTTTTTATTGAAAATTAATCTTCTTGTTTGAAAATTCAACGTTTGGCTTAAAAATTTAACTATTCTTGGTAAAAATTCATTACTTTAGATGCAAAATAAAACTATTTCGTTGAAAATTAAACAACTTGGTTAAAATTAGACTATTTTTTTAAGAAATAATATTTTTGGGGGAAAATTCAACTATTGCAGTTGAAGATTCATAATTTAAGTTTAAAATTTATGACTGTGTGTAATTTGGTAGAAAATTAATGTTCTTGATTGAAAATTCACCTTTTTCTTTCAAAATTCAAATATTCTAGTTAAAGCTTCATAATTTTAGTTAAAATTTAAACTACTTGATTGAAACCTTACCTCTTTAGTTAAAAAATTATCTTTTTGCTGCTAAATTTAAGCATTCCAGTTAAAACTTTATCATTTTTATTTGAAAATTCAACTGTTTTGTTGCGATTTCATATATTTTGTTAAAAAATTGTTTCTTTTATTGAAAATTAATCTTTGGTTGAAAATGCAAGTATTTGGTTAAAAATTCATCTGTCATGTCAAAAATTCTGTTTTTTTTTATTAAAAAGTTAGGAAATTAAAGCTGAATTGTCAGGGAATTTTTTCCCCGGAATTTGAGTAGACAACCTGCAAAAGTTTATTTCATTATTTGATGTAAAAAAAGAGGTCCTGGAAAAACTTGACTTTTTTACCTGAAAAACCAGAAAAAGACCTTGAATTTCATTCCTAAGTATCGCTGGATACCCTGATTATACTTTTTGTATTTTTTTTTTAATTGTTTATATTTCGTTTTACAGTAACGGCTCAAAGAGGGCTGGTACCACTCAGTCCGTACTTAAATTTCGATCCAACGTACTTGCCGCCCAGCCAGCCAGAGTTCATTTTCCCCGAGGGGGCTGTGAAACAACGAGGACGTTTTGAATTAGCGTTTAGTCATATCGGGGCGACATGTATGACAGGGGCTGCTGTTGGCGGTGTAGCGGGACTTTATAAAGGAGTTAGGGTCACATCTCTTGCAGGTCAACAAGGAAAACTCCGCCGAACTCAGTGAGTGACGCCCAATTTTAATTAATTTAACGTAATATTAATAAAAACAGGGTTGCTAAAGATCCGGGATTTATGGAAAATAAAGTTTTGGTTAATGTTATTATTTTTTTGTTGTTGAAAAATCAACTTATTTTCTTTAAAAAGTCATCCTTTTTTATTGAAAATTCAACTTTTTTCTAGAAAATTTGTCTTTTTATTTTTTAAATTCATTTCTTATCGTCGAAATTTATTTTGTTGTTAAAATATCAACAAGCTACTTAGTTGAAAGTGGTTTGTTAAAAATTATTTGTTATTTTTCGGGAATTCACAAATTTTAAGAACAAAAAAATAATTAGTTGAATTTTTATCTTTTTTAATTATGATATCTTTCAGTTTACAATGTGTAATTCGAAAAATTTTCACTAACAAAATTTGCCATTTTCGATTTTAATTTATAAATGTACATTTTTAATTAACAGCATTTTAACAATGTTGTATACAAAACGTTTTTATTTGATCAAATGTAAATATAATTTATAATTATTTTTATATTTTAACTTTACACGAAGGATTAACAAGGGAATAATAACTAATTTCACAAGACGATTCGAAACAAGTTCAACATTTAAGAATTTCCAGATTTTAACGTTGAAAATTAGACATGAAGAAATTTTCTTTACAAGTGAAATTGTTGAATTTTTATCTATACATAAATTTAACACATAATATTCTTTGAAAGGTTCGTTGAAGATATATTTAGAAGTTTTGAAAAAATTCAACATTAATTTACAACTATAAATGATTTAAAATAATTTAAACGTAGTATCTACGTATGCCGACGAAATTCAGCTAATCATACCAAATTTTCAGTGCAAATAGCGCACGGCCTAATTAAAAACAAAATATTAGATTTTTGTAGATTTCAGAAAAAAATTTAGAAGCTTTTTAAGAATTAAGAAATGCTAGAAAAGAATAAAAAAAAATGTCCGAATATTGCTAGAAAAATCGAAAATGACTGTTTTTACAAATTAATTTTAAGCGAATATCTTAAAAGATTTCCAAAGTTGTGAATTTTCAAAGTTGTAAAAAAAATGAAGTTGGAAGATTTTAAGGAAATATTTTTTAATTTTGGAAACATTTAGTTGTTTCAAGATTTTGTAATAAAATTTGGAAACTTTTAACGATTGTTAAACTATATAGAATGAAAATAATATAAAGTTTAATTTAAGAAATGTTCAGTTTATAACAAAACTGTAATCGTTCAATTTTGAATATTTCTAACTTAAAATTGCTTCAAATGATTTGCAGCTTAGTTTTTATTACTTCAAATGAATTTAGAGTTCGAATTTTTTTATTTCATTGGCCGTTTTTTTCTAGTGAGCTTTTTTGTTGAAAATTCTTTTTTTTTTTACTTAAAATTCAAATATTCCAGGTTTTGTTTATAATGTATCTTCTTTAGTTGGAAATTTATTTGGTTGCTTGAACAATAATGTATTTTGTTGAAAATTTGTCTTTAATTAAGAAATATTATTCTTGAAGAGTAATTCATCTTTCTTGCTTAAAAATTTAAGTCTTTTTTTGAAAATTCTTCTTTTTCTTTTTAAAATTCAATTCTTATTTCAGAAATAGAACGTTTTTTTTTTTTAATTAATTTTTGATTATTGAAGATTTAACTATTTGGTTGAAAAGTCGTCTCCTTTGGTTGAATTCAACTATTTTTTGTTAAAAGTTTTTAAACTAAAAATGTAATCATTGTATTTTCAGTTTTGAAAATAAATGTTATTGGTTGAAAATTAAACTTTTTGGTTAACGCTGGTTTTTTCGTTTGAAAATATAACTATTTTGCTAAAAAATCGTATTTCTTTGTCAAAAACTAAGTTTGTTGAACTGAAAAGTGAAACTGTTCCATTTTTACTTGAAAAAGTATCTTTTTTAGTTTGGAATTTATTTATTGTTGCTGAAAATTTCACTATTTAGTTAAAAAAAAATTATTTGGTTGAAAACTTATTTTTCACGTTGACTGTGAAACCATTTGGTTGAAAATTTGTCTTTTTAGATCGAATTCAACTGTTTTTAGAAAAAAAATTATTTTTTTAATTTGAAAATGAAACTATTATATTTTCGGTTTAAATTCATGTTTTAGAAATTCATTTATTTTGTTTGAAAATTTGTCCTTTTGCCTACATTTTTTATATTTTTGGTTGAAAATTCAACTACTCGATTAAAAATTTATTTTTTTTAAATTTAATTTAATTTTTTGTTGCTGTTTAAAATTTATTTTTTAAGCTGAAAATGTAACTTCAATTATTGCTTTAAAATTGATCGTTTTTATTTTAAAATTGTTTGTAAACTTGTCCTTTTTGGATTGAAAATTCAACTTTTTTGTAGCAAGCTCGTTTTCCAGCTTCAAATTAAAAGAATTTTGTTTGAAATTAACTTTTTTTCTCAATATTTTTATTTTTGGGTTGAAAACTCGACTGTTTCGTAAAAAATTCTTCGTTTTGTCTTGAAAATTCAACATTTTGTATGAAGTTATTTTATTTATTGGTTGAGCAATCCTTCTTGTTTGAAAATACGGCTCTTTTGTTTTGAAAACTATTGCGTTCTTTTTTGTTGAGGATTCAAATAGTTTGTTGAAAATTCGTATTGTTTGGTTCAATTCAACTGTTTTTTAATTAAAATAAGTTTTTTTTTGTTGAAAATTTTTATTTTTGAGTGGTAAACTCATATATTTAGTTAAAAGTTTTCTTTGATTGAAAATGCATTTTTTTTAAATAAACTCTTGTCACTGAAAGTCTTTAGGATAAATCTTGAAGAAACTATTTTTTCAAATTGAATTTCGAAATGGGTATTTTGTAGCAACCCTGTAATTAAAACTTTAAAAATAATAATAAAGCATAAAATTCTAATCAAATAGAAATTGAGCCCGTAAACATCGTGAATTTCGAGAAATAATTCCTTTATTTTTATCTAAATAATGACCTTGTCCTTCGCAGATTAATTAATCATGTGGTAAAACAAGGCTCGTCGTTAGCGAACACTCTAGGAGTGGTTTCGGTGATGTACACTTGTTTTGGTGTCTTCTTATCCTACGTAAGAGGAACCGATGATTCTCTCAACACATTAGCAGCGGCTACGGCAACTGGCATGCTCTTCAAATCTACAGGTTATTTGATTTTTTTTTCTCTTTTCATTTTTACGATTAACAAGGTTCACAATCGGATTGAGAGGTCCGGAAAAAATCCGGGAAAATTAAATTTTGTGTCTATCTGAGTGGTTAACTACTCGGATTTTGATTGTAAATTAGGGTGGGCTGAAAAAACATAAATTTCTAATTTTGATTATATGTATTTTTTGGTACTAAAAGACTCCTGAAAAGGATAATAAAAAAATGATTTTTTGCCATTTTTTATTATCTTCGACAATTTGATGAAAAAAATCATGAAGACTCATTTTGACATGTAGCAAAAGATTTTTGCTGGCCATAATCAAAATTCAAAAAATTTGTTTTTTCGGCCCACCCTCGTGTACATGCCAGATTTTATGATTTTAGAAAAAATTGAAAGCTTTCAAAAGATTGTAATGAATTCCAAGGACATTAAAAAATTTCGAAAGAATTTACAGAATTTAAAAAGGTTTCAGAAATATTTCAACAGATTTCAGAAGGTTACAAAGATTTTTGAAAGATTACAAAAGAATTAAAATATTTTAAAACGATTTTAGAGGATTTCAAAAGATTTTACCAAATCTTCACAAAAATTTTAAAAGAATGCAAAGATTGCACAAAGGTTAAAAATATTTAACCACTTCTTAATCACTTTTTTAAAAGATAAAGTCACTATATCGCCCTTTTTAATTGAGACTATCTACCTGAATTTTCTTGAATTTTTGTTGAATTATTTAAGAATATTTTTAAATGTTCCAAGAAATGTTAAATACATTTTGGTATAATTTGAAGGAATTTCAAAAGATTTGACAGATTTTAGGCTCCTGTCAAAAATCCGAGAATTTTCAAGAGCTTTGAAATTTTTCAAAGGATTTCAAAATATTTTAAATATTTTAGGATATTTTAAAACTTCCAAGGCATTTTCAAAAGGTTTAAAAAGTTTCAAGAGATTTCAAAATATTTCAAGGTACTTAAAAGGATTTGAAATATGTAAGGGTATTTAAAAAGATTTATATGTATTTTATTAGATTTCCGAGTATTTAATGATTTAAAGGGTTTTTAAAAGCTCTCAATGTATCTTGATACATTTTCCAGAGTATCAGGAAATGTAATAAGATTTCATGCTAATTTTACGGGATTTTATAATATTTTAATACATTTTAAAGAATTTATTCGTAAGAATTAAGGACTTTGTTAGGATTTAAAAGATTTTGAAACATTTTAAGGTGTTTTCAAAGATTTTTAGGAATTAAAAATTTTTAGAATATTAAAAAAAGTGTCCAGGCGTTTTTAATTCCATTCAACAATTTAAAGGTATTACAAAGGATTTCAAATGTTTCCAGAGCTTCAAAATATTTCAAGGGATTTCGAAAGGTTAAGAATTTTTTTAATGTAGGATATTTTTAATAATTTAAAGCGATTTCGGATCATTTTAATGATCTTAGGGTATTTTTAAAACTTCCAAAGAATTTTCAAAAGTTTTGAAACATTTCAAGAGATTTAATAAGATTTCAAGGTATTTAAAAGGATTTGAAATAATTTAGGGCATTTAAAAAGATTCTTATGTATTTTATATAAGTTTTTAGGATATCAAGAACTATCAGATTTCATATAATTTCATAACTATGATTTTATAATATTTTGATGAATTCAAACATTTTATTTTCTAGAGATTTTAAAGAATTATACGGATATTTCAAAAGGGTTGAAGGAATGTTCAATTCATTTCAAGAATTTCAAGCGAATTTTTAAAAAATTTAAAGTAGTTTTCAAAAGCTTTAAATTGAAAACATTCCAAGGTGTTTTCAAAGATTAAAAAATTTTTAAGGACATTTTAAAAGGTTATAAATTATTTTCAATTGATTTCAATAATTTGAAGAGATTTCAAAAAAAATTTAAAGATTTTCGGGTATTTTTAAAAATTGCACGGAATTTTCAAGAGCTTTAAAATATTTCAAGGGGATTCGAAATTTTTTTGTTTAATTTTTAAAAATTAGGTTTTTCAATATTCAACTGCTTTCAAAGGATTTTAAATATTTTAGTGAACTAAAAAAAATTCCAAGGAATTTTCATGAGCTTTAAATTTAAAACATTGCAAGGTATTCTCAAAGATTTAAAAAAAATTTTTAGGATATTTTAAAAGGTCTGAAAGATTTTTTGATTGATTTAAATAATTTAAAGAATTTCAAGAAATTTTAAAGACTCTAGGGTATTTAAAAAATTTTTAAATAATTTTCAATAGCCTGAAATTTAAAAAATTCGAAATTTTTCAAAAATTAAAATTTCTGGATATTTCGAAAGGTTTGAAAGAATTTTCAATTTATTTCAACAAATTTAAGAGATTTCAACAGATTTTAAAGATTTTATCGTACTTTCGATAATTTAAAGTTATTTCAACGGATTCTAAAGTTTTTTGGGTATTTTTCAAAATTTCATGTTATTTTCAAAAGCTTTAAATTGAAAACATTCGAATGTGTTTTCAAAGATATAAAAACTTTTAAGGACGTTTTAAAACTTTAGAAATAATTTTCAATTGATTTCAATAATTTGCAGAGTTTTAAAAGAATTTTTAGAGACTTTAGGGTATTTTTAAAAATTGCATGGATTTTCAAGACCTTTAAAATATTTCAAGGGGATTCGAAATTTTTTTGTTTAATTTTAAAAACTAGGTTTTTTCAATATTCAACTGCTTTCAAAGGGTTTTAAAGATTTTAGTGTACTAAAAAAAAAAACCAAGGAATTTTCAAGAGCTTTCAAACATTTCAAGGGATTTCAAAAGATTGTGGAATAATTTATAGCATATTAAAAAAATCCAAGGATATTTCATGAGCTTTAAATTTAAAACATTGTCTGAAAGATTTTTGTATTGACTTAAATAATTTCAAGAATTTCAAGGAATTTGAAAGATTCTATGGTATTTTAAAAAATTTTAAGTAGTTTTCAATAGCTTTAAATTTACAAAATTCGAAAGATTTTCAAGAATTCAAAAAATTTCTGGATATTTCAAAAAGTTTGAAAAAATTTTCAATTTATTTCAACAAATTTAAGAGATGTCAAAAGAGTTTAAAGATTTTAGGGTATTTTAAAAAATTTGAAGTGCTTTCAAAGAATTCTAAAGTTTTTTGGATATTTTTTTTAATTTCATGTTATTTTCAAGAGCTTCAAATTAAAAACATTCCAAGGTGTTTTCAAAGATTAAAAAATTTTTTAAGACATTTTAAAAGGTTAGAAATAATTTTCAATTGATTTCAATAATTTGAAGAGATTTCAAAAAAAATTGAAAGATTTTAGGGTATTTTTAAAAATTGCACGGAATTTTCAAGAGCTGTAAAATATTTCAAGGGGATACGAAATTTTTTTGTTTAATTTTAAAAACTAGGTTTTTTCAATATTCAACTGCTTCCAAAGGATTTTAAAGATTTTAGTATAAATTTTAGGATATTTTAAAAGTTCTGAAAGAATTTGTTATTGATTTCATTAATTTGAAGAATTTCAAGCATTTTAAAGATTCTAGGGTATTTTCAATAATTTAAAGTGATTCCAAAGGATTCTAAAGTTTTTTGGGTATTTTTTTAAATTTCAAGTAATTTTCAAAATATTTAAATTGAAAACATTCCGAGGTATTTTCAACGATTTTACATTTTTTTCAAAAGTTTATTTACAGTTTAAACATTTTTAGTATTGTTTCAATTCCAAGGACTTTTTAAGAGCTTTCTAACATTTCCTTTTTTAGGCATTTCATCAAAGTCTTTTGAATTCCCGTGAGTTTTTCTAAAACTCATTTCATACTTACTGAAGTGAACTAATTTTTTCATATTTTTCAATTGTTTTCAACCCACTTTATTTTGTTTATGAATTTCACTGAATCCTTCTCATTTCACTTAAATCCCTCTAAATTCACTACAATTTTACTGCAAGCAATGAAATTTGTGAAAATTTATCCGATTGATTTCAATTCTTATGAATTTAATTTTAATTATTTGAAGTTTTATGAGAATTTATCCTGAATTTGTCAAAATTCTCGCATTTTTGAGAGTAATAAATAGAAAATTAAAAAGTTAAATACCAAATTTTTTTATTCAAATCATAAAATATTAATTAATAAATATTAATGGGCAGAGAAAATAAAAACTTAGGAAATTTTTAAAGTGAAGATTTGTGACCAGCCAGATTTACCTTTTTTTCTTCTACAAAAAATGATAATTATTTTCTTGGAGATTCGTCTGTGTTTAGATGCTTGATTTTGATACAAATTTCAGGTGGAATGCGCAGATGTGCAGTTGGTGGCGGAGTAGGACTAGGAATTGCATCTCTATACTGCCTCTGGAGTAATCGAGATGCCCTCTCGCAAATTAGGCATCAATCCATGAATCCGGCGTAAGAATTGTGTGTAGCAGCAGCTCCCTTGAAACAAATTTTACCTGCTACGAATGTTCCTACTCACAATTATTCCTACGGAAATTTGCTCTTTTCTAAAAACGATTTTTTTTAAAATTATTTTTGTTTTGTTTCAATTTGCAAGCTTTCAGTTAATTTTTCATCTTAATAAATGATGGTTAACTTAAAATTGGGAAAAATGTTTGCTGGAAAATCTTGCTATGCATTTCAAAAATGCAATTGGTTTTCATTTTCAGCACGATTTTCATTTTCTTGAGACTGAAGTAGGAACAGTCGTAGTTTTTCCTAGTTACTAGGAGCCAATTTGTACTGAATTGAGTTATAAGATAAAATAGTAGGAGAGAATAAATTCACTTTATGAATCAGATTAAAGTGGAGCAAAAAAAATAGTCGATTTAGGATAGAACTGTTTCTTTAGAAGAAAATGATTCTTGGCAAATTCTCGGATTTTATGTGCTTTGAGAATTTAATGAGAATTTATAAGCATTTTGAATTTGGATTTAAAAAATCTTATTTTCTATCTTTATTGATAATAATTATATGATTTAAATTTCGCGAGGAAATGTATCACTTTGATTTGGAAAGGACGCTTAATTTTAAATGATAAAAGAAGTCAAAATAATAGAAAACGTATTATTCGCATTAAACAGTGCCTTCTTCAGGGTTGCTACAAAATCCCAATATCTAAATTTTTCTAGGTTTAAAATTAACCATACAGCTAGAAGAATAATATAATATAAAATAATGCAAAAAATTTTTTGTTTCTAAATACATTTTGAACACTTTTTATATGAGTTACAAATAAAAAAAGATAAATTTTGAAACTGCGAAATTAATTTTTAATTAAAAACCAAATAGTTAGCTGAATTTTAAAAAAAGGACGTTCATTTTCATTAAAAAAAAAGATCGATTTTTAACCAAAATTAAAACAGTTTAAATGTTAGAAAAATTAATCTCCAACTAAAAGAAAAAACGAATTTAAAAAAGTGAGGTTTAAACAAAAATAGAAGAATAACATTTTCAGTTAAAGCAATCAATTTTCAACAAAATAATTCATTTTTAAACCCAAAAGATAA
>JAAAKG020138042.1:0-35236 GCA_010014905.2 Druon quercuslanigerum
TATGTATTGCCATTTTAGCCTTATTAGATATATTTTTACTTCTTATAAGGGGGGCTGCTCTACCAATAACCTTCTTAGATCGAAAAATATATTTTTAAATACAATGTCATTAATCAGTTGATTTTTTAAAGGTCTGTTCTGTAGACCAATATTTTAAAATCTATAAATCTATAAAGTTGGCTTTCAACATTCAATTTAAAAATATTTGATCATGATTTTTTGTCATTGATATTGAAGCATTTTTAAAGTAGGTCCTTGAAACTAAGTCGTTATCAACTATTAATTGTCAAGTTGTACATCACATTTTCTAATATAATATGTGCTATAAGAATTTTTTGATACCATTTTCTTTTTTTAGAAATTGTACAGAATATTTTTTTATTTTTAACTTCCTTAGGAGCTATTATCTATTCTGACTCATTTTGAGAAAAATATATTGTTTTGTAGAGATAGTGTGGCTCAGCCGGTAGCGAACTTGAATCATTTTTCAGATCAATGCAATTGAGTGAAATTTTGAGTAACCTAACAGCAAAAAACCTACAAGTTAAAATCTATCCCCTCACTATTAAAAATGTACTTATTGCTAATTATATAATATTTTTAAGTAGTAAATTTTTATTTGTAAATTAAACTTTTGATTCTCGTATAATTAAATTGAAAATCTCGATTCATTTTATCCCTAATTTTATCAAATGTGCAATTCAAAGGGATTATCATTTGTAATTGGTTAACGTGATTGTTTTATTAAAAATACATAAATTAGGGTGGTCATTGGTCAGGCAAAACCTAGAAATCAGGGCAAAGCAGAGGTGAAAGTCAGGAAGTTTTATTGGTCAAGAAAAGTCAGGGATTATGAAAAAAATTGCAAAGATCAGATGAAAGGTTCAAATTGGTTTAAAATGTCATGAGATTAAAAAATCATGAGGTTAAAAAATCTTTTTAAGTTTAAACTTTATCTTTTTTTATATAAAAATAATCTTCTTTCATTGGAGTTTTTTCTTTTTGGATTAAAAATACAACTGTTTGGTTGAAAATTAACTTATTGTTGAAAATTTGTATTGAAAACTCATATTTTATGCAAGAAGAGTCATCTTTTTCGGTTAAAATAAATCAATAAATTTGAAATTTAAACATTTTTATCTGAATATTTGCTTTTTTTAATAAAAAATTCTATGTTTAAAATGTTATAAAATTAAATGCTAGTCAGGGGTAATGAAAAATTAGTCATGTATAAATCAGGGAATATTGAAATTAAAGATTTGCGGCCACCCTGTATATTGAAGGAAAATGAATTAAGTCCATGTTTAAGAAATTTTTGATCGACATTGAATGCCCTTTCAATAAATGTTATTGTATCTTACATAATATTAGAATGAGGACGTGGCTCATGTATTAGCATGTCATTGTTTCGAATCGGACCCCTGAAAAGCAGAGCAGAGTTTTAAAAAGTTTTACCTGCTTGAAATGGATATTTTATTATCCCTATTGAAAATATGTGCGATAATATCATTATAATTCCAACGTTATATCTACATTTTATTTGAAAATATTTTTTGATTGATTTCATCGAATTATTTGATTTAGATAATCCTCAATTATCTGATTTAGATCATCTTTGCTTGGCTTTTGGACGAGTTGATTTGCTACCTGGTTATTACGGGATGGATAAAAAACAGTAGGAAGTTGACCTATGACATGAGTACCGAATTGTCTGTTTCTCACACTTTTGTGGTCGTTTTCAAAGTTTGGAGAGTGCACATGCACTGTAATATGCAGTCGAGTGTCTCATTGGTGGTAAACTGTTAGATCTCTTCTCGTTTCATTGCGATTTGCAGCCGGAAAACTAGCACCGTAGACTAGTTAACAGCTAGTACGTTCGCGTACAACACTTGATTGGATCTCGAGAGTCGAACTGCCAGTCGATTGACAGTTCCATTACTGGTAGTTTCAAGCACTTACTGTGGATTCCAGACAATGTTCGTTGGCGAATTAATCGAATCTGCATACAGAACGATATCTATTTGCCGCACTATAACCTTAAAAATATCGAAACGGACTCTAAAAACTTACAATTTGGCCCATAAATTCTGGTTAGGGGAGAAGCGGCTAATGAGACGTGGTCGCGTTTACTAAAATATCCTTACTATAAACGACCGAGGTTAGGTTCATTATATGCATTTTATAATGCAATATAAAATAGTGAATAAATTAGTTTAGTCAATTTTTGTGTTAAAAAGTTCGCCTTAGGTGTTTCTCATCTATTATATAACCAGTTGCGAAGATATAACATGGGTAACAAACTTGAACACAGTAGTCTTATTGCAGTCTGTATAACCTCGCAGTAGTAGCAGTCGATTCTGGTCAGCCGGTCTCACTTCGTAAATTCGAACTCACCAAGTACATCGTCGCAAGTTCGATCGTATGTACCTTATTTGAAAGTGTTTCTCTAAAGAAGGGTAAGTATATGACTTACTGAAAAGTTTATTACCTACCTCCCGTATTATTTACCCTCCTTTTACCCTCTCGGATAGAGAGCCGGAAGCCAGTTTTGTTTTCAGTTTTCTTTTTTTCGTTTACCGTAAAAGCTTCAGAGTCAACGCGACGTGACCTAGATGAAAACAGAGGCCCGTTTTCCACGTTCAATTAGCTTTGACGTGGTAAAGCAGTTTCTAAAACAGTGCTGACTCTACTAAAAATCTTGGAGCAATACCGACAAGATGGGCCGAGACATATTTTATTGCTAAATTAGTTTGATCAAATCTGATTTTTTTTCTGTTAATGATTGCGATTTGCTAACATACTAAAAGTATAAAACTACTGTAAAATATTAATATTAATAAAGATTTTTTTGAATTTTAATTTAATTTTAACACCAAATAATTTTATTTTAGGTGAAATTTTGATAAAATAGCAGTATTTCGAACGGAATTAAAAGAATTATACTTATTTAATTTCGCAATAAAATTGTTAAAAAAAGTTTCAATTTTATATTCAAACCTTTTAGTTAAGAAGCTCTCAAATTTTAAAAATGTCCGTCAAAAATTGGAAAATAGGACAATGTTGTGAGAAAATTGTTGACATTGAATAAGTCGTAATTAAAAGCATTCAAAATTTACAACTTTCGAATTTGAATAATTTTTAATTAGAATTTTGATATAAAAACTTTGTAATATTTGACCTCTTAAAAATTTTATTTATCTCCGGTAAACTTGAATCGTTTATATATTAACGATTTGCAAATTTTTTCTTTACGCTTTTTAAAATTCACACAATTCAGAATATTCAAATTTATCATTATTAAATATAAAACTGACTATCAAGGCTTTCAACATGGAATTTAAAGATATTTGATAGTGATTTTTTGTAATTGATAATGAAGCATTTTTAAATTAGGTCCTTGAAACTAAGTCGTTATCAACTATTAATTTTAAAATTGTACATCATATTTTCTTAGTTTTAATTATTTCAATCTAAAATGCAAAATTATTCATTTGAAAATCAAGGGAAAAATAATAATAAAGTGTCACATTAGGCATTTTCAGATTATCACAAGTTAACTTAATTCTTCAAGTGCTGAGTGGAAAGAAATGTACTATACGGATGGTATAAAACATAATTATTGTAATATCTTAGAAATAAAAGTGACAATTATAGCTTTATTATTTCATTGAATAGTTCTTGAAAAATAAGAAATAATTTCCAGATACACTTATCGTGAACAAATTATTTTTTAGGAAGATATTAACAAAATAAGGTTTAGTCTCATGCATTTAGTCAAAAACACACGAAAAGCTTGCGAAATATATGAGTTTCAATGGGGACAGAATGAATCAAGCGTAGATTACTATTACTGTATAAACTTTGTTTTGAAATTGATGTATATGTGCCAAAAGCATTACCTTCTTAAATTTCTCAGTTTAGTGAGAAAAGTGGTATTTTTTTGTAGTTTGAGTCATTGGTAAATATACAGAAGATAAGAGGGATATTTAAAATCAAAGTGTATGATTCTAATAATCCTAGAATCAGAAATGTCGATTTTATTTTCTTTTCTGCTTTTCACGATTGGTGGATTAATAATCCATGATTCGTAGAAATACATACGGCATTTTGCCATTGAGTTATTTCGGTGCGTGACCAATTCAAACACAAGGAGGGAAAAGCGGAGCAACGAACGTGAGATTAACAGTCGTTTTGGGATGAGAAGCAACGCAAATAGCGCAAGTTCAACGACAGTAGGCCTCGACCAATTGGCTCATCGTAACTTTTCAAAGCTTCCACGTGAGTCTAACACGTGTGCTTAGAATTACGTGCATGAGTCTGTTTGGCCTTGAACTAGGCAACAAGGTTTGATTCTTGGTAGAACTAGAAAATTCACTCAGCCGCGAAATTCTGAATAAGCCATGCCAATTTCACGAGAAGTTGAACAAACTTCTTCAAGGCCATTTTATACACTTGGATGGATCATGTTTTATGTGGGTTGTTGCTAAAAAGATGAATATTCTGAAGTATAATATTTTCTTTAGGAAATATTTTTAAATCTGTTCTTGCATGCTTTGATCTCCAGAGTTGGGAAATTAGGAGGTCTGTCCGGAAAGTATCCCACCTTGTGCTCTAACTTTGTACCTAGTTGTGCGACTACGAAAAGCAGGTATTCACAATTTAGAGGGAATCTCTGGAGGCCTTCTACTATATTGACACGGACCTGCGAATCTGTAGTCGGCAGTTGCCTCAACGTCTATCCACGTACGCGCCGCATTTCAGGATGACGGAACTGACCGAACAAAGAGTGTGTATTAAAATTGGCCAAAAATTTGGCAATTTTTGTTCTCAAATCATCATTATGATTAGGAAATGGTGATGATTCTATGACTAATACTAAAATTAAAAAGTCGTTTAGAAAATTTAAAAAGTGGTCATACATCAGTGGACAGTGATCCTCGCTCTGGCAGGTTCGTAAAGGCCAAAACGTCTGAAAATTTGATACGATTGTGAGTGTCCAATAATGAAAATTTGCATTTACCGGTAAGAGAGATAGATGAAGACCTCGGGATTCCAGAGACTATTGTTTCGGAAATTTTGAGCTTAGATTTAGGGATGAGTCCAAAAAGTGGCGACTAGGTCCTTCACCACGACAACGCACTTGTCCATTCATCGCAGCTTATTTCGAAATTTTTGGTGTACCGTCACCTTATACGAACTTCGACAGCCCCCGCACTCTGACCTGGTTCTCCGTGATTTTAAGACGTGGTGGAAATAAAACAGAATGCGATAAAGAAGATGTTAGCTATTCTGAAAGGGGACTTTAAGGAGCGCTTCCGAAAGTGGAAGGGTCGCAGAAAGAAGGTTCTGGCTTCGAAAGAGGAGTACCTTCAAGTGGATATCCCCGACATTAACCAGAATTAACTCTTAATCCTGGTTGACCATGATTATTCGTATATTATAACAAGTATTCTATAGCATATATAATAAAAAATAATGTAAAAAAGAGCAGGGACAATATCTGCGATAATTGATGAAAATTTAAATTTTAACTTTAGAAGTAATAATGAATCCTTTTTGTATTGACAATCAAACCAGATCCAGGCAAATAAAATTTAACGTTGTAGGAGTTTTCTTTTATAAGAGAGAGGATAACAAAATTTGAGGTTGACTGTTTTCTCGACAATTTGTTCCTTTACTCCATAAAGAAAAAATGACAATTTAAATGTAACGATTAAGATACTGCATTCAGTATTGAAGTATTAAAATCTTTTTTCTTGTGTCCACTGGTGTCTGTATTTTTAGAAAAAATCTGGGTTTTAAAGAACTTTCATGCTCATCTTACAGACGTCGCCAATGTAGATCTTCATTTAGAGTGTGTATTCTAATTCTAATGAAATCTAATTAAATTAAGAACAATAGTCGCTAAATCAAAAGCAACCTCAGCCACAATTTCTGCTTTATCCAGACGAATGCAGTTCCTATTTCTGGAAATCTGTGGGGATCTGGTATGAAAGAGGGATGGGTTGGCACACCTCCCCAATGGGATTTCGACTGAATCAGCCGCGACCTTTGGTTGGTATCCCCAGAGTTTTCCGGAGGTACTATGGTTCAGGAAAGCTCTGTGTGAAATTGTTGCGATAGTCCGTTTCGGTCGTTTTGTTGTCAGTAATTGTCGTGTCGATATCAGCCCGAACCACGAGGTGGTTGGAAGCTTGGCCTTTCGCCAAGATACATGCAGGAAAAAGAAATGTAATATTTACTTATCAAGAAATATAGAGGGTCTTATGTAATCGTAACAGTATAAATGTATGTATATATCCAGGGTGACCACTGGGTGAATTCCAAGCGCAATCGGCAGTGAATGGGTTGCATCACCTAAAGAACATTTCTTTTTGACATTTCTGTGACAGTCGTCACATTACACCATATTCCCACTTAGCTGGGAAGGGGTTTTATAAAAAATAACCAAATTTTGGATGGCACAACTTCTTCACACATCGCGTACACTTAAGAGTTTATTGGAGCAGGACGTTTTTGTGTTCCGTAACTGTTTCAGCTGACTTCTATACATAAAAGGCAAATCCGAGTGCTTTTTTTGTGTACCGCGATGGCATGGGCTCGTATTTAGAAGTCGTTCCCGAAGTCGCCACCTCTTAATTATGAATGCATTTCGAAATTATTTTATAGATCGCAACGCGTGTGATAGTGTAGTGATTAAGACAATTGACTTGCGTGCTCAAGTTCATGCGTTAGAATCCCCCCATTGCGTGCGAAATTTTAACTGAATTATAAGCGTTTTAACTTACAAATACCGATTAATCATAAGTATATCCGAAAACATATATAAGAATTAACCTTGCGCTTATTTATTAATTATTTTTTATTAATACTTTGTCATAATTTATAGTGCTGTCTAAACTATTGTCTATACTGTTAAAAAAATTAGATCTCTTTATATTATTCGTTAAAGTTACATGATAATTCGTAATTTCAGCATCGAGGAACTGTGAGAATAGCGACTGGATCGGTAAAATCTACTGATCCGCAGGTCAGTACCGCATGATAATTGGTACTGGTAACCAGCAACGATAGACATATTTAGATGCCTATGATTTTATCGTTTACTGAACTGCCGTGTTGTCCATATACGTACTTGGAAGATCAGTAGATTTAACTTGGTTTTCAGTAAAATATGAGGTTCTTTTTTCTGCGTGTATAGTTAGGTTCAGCCAAAAAAGGAGTGTCGAGAGATGACAAATAATTGTGGCTTTCTAAACCCGTTGACAATTTCGTTTGCTGCCTATCACTTCTTACTCCCTTATACAAATCCTTCACTACGAATTTTACAATTAAATGGAACGAATGTTTTAACTCGTGTTTTATTCTTTAACCGCAAAGACCAACAACATTCTTCTTACGAAAAGCCTTTAATAATAATGGATTTACTTTTACTTTGATTAATAATTAATAATTACAAGAGTCTTCCAAGTTGATATAGTGTAAATAAATTAAATCTCTAAGATAATTTTTACTAATAATTAGAACAAAAGCTCCCTTGCCTCCCCCTTTTTAAATATTTTCCCTCTTTTTTCCTCGGAGTTAAGAATCCAATAAGAAAATCCAACTATTTTTAGTTCAAAGTTAATTCTTCGTACTTGAACAGTCTACTATAATATTTTGATAGAAGATTATTGTTTTTGGTTGATTATTAAATACTTGATTCAGAGTTGACGAACATTTATTTCAGTGACTGAAGATTTATCTCTGGTTGAAAAATAAACTATTTGATTGAAAATTAATTTTAGTTTGTGAAAATCATTTCTTAACTGCAAATCTAACTGCTCTATTTCTAGTTGGAAATTGATCGTTCATAGTTAAAATGCGACTATTTGGTTAGAAATTTCACTATTTTGTATAGAATACGCCTTTTCGGCTTGAAAATGCATTTCCTTAGTTGAAAATTGAACTATTTTGTTAAAAATTCGTTTTAGTTTGTTCTTGAAGTTTTTTGTTAATTTAAAATTTATCTTTACGATTTGAAAATTCAACTAATGTGGTTGAAAATTTATCTTTTTTTATTGAAAATTCAACTTTTTGGTAGAATATACATCTTTGTAGTTTATTCTAGCTTATTCTAGGTCTATTAGGTTAAAAATGAAACTATTAGGCTGAAAGCTTAATTATTTTGTTGCGATTTTATTTTATTTGGTAAACATCATCTTTCTTGGCCGAAAATTTTCCTATATTATTGAACATTCATTGTTTTGGATTGAAAACTCGTTTTAGATTCAAAATTCAACTCTTTGGTTAAAAATTAAAATGTTCTTAGTTAAAGTTTTATTTTTTCGTTTGAAAATTAATTTTTGTTTTTGTTAAAAATTATCTTTCTCCACTAGAAATGTAACTATTACATTTTTGGCTGCTAATTGATAGTTTTGGTTAAAAATTAATCTATTGGGTTGAAAATTCATTCATTTTGTTAAAAATTCGAGTTTTTTGGTAAAAAAATTGTTTGTTCTTGACTGCGTATTTATGTGCTTGGTTCGGAGTTAAACTATTTTGTTATAAATTCATATCGATAGCTAAAGATTCATTTCTTTAATTGATAACTCAACTATTTTGTAAAAAAGTCTTTTTCTTTTTGGTGAGAATTAATTTTTTTAAACCGTAAGTTCAACTGTTTTGCACAGAAATCGCCTTTTTGACTTAAAAAGTCATCTCCTTACTTGATTTTAACTAGTTTGTTGAAAATTTGATTTCTGCTGCTGATGTAAATATATATTTTTTTTAACTGAAAATTTATCTTTTTGATTTGAAAATTCAACTATTCGTTTAAAAATTCCACTAATTTGTTGAAAATTCGTCTTTTTCTCTGTAAGTACAACTATTTGTTTGAAAATATACATGTTTGGTCTAAACATAATTTTTTTCCGAAAATTCCACTATTTGGCTGAAAAATCATCTATCTCTGTTGAAAGTTAACTTTTTGGTTGAAAATTTATCTTATAATGGTTAGAAGTCAACTGTTGTCTAAAAAATGTGTCTTTTGCTTCAAATCTCATCTCTTTCGTGCAAAATTTATTTATTTGAATAGAAAATTAATCTTGTTTTTCAAATTCTATTATTTTGTTAAAAATGCAATAGGTTTCGACTTGAGATCTAAAGTATTTTGAATTGAATTTGATATGGTACCTATACATTAATTTTATCCAAAAAATGTATTCCACTATTACTCCCCTATTTTCGTAAAAAATCTTCCTATTTAGCATATTTTTAGACCATTTTGGTATGTTAATTCTGATAATGTGCCCTTGTATTTTACTGAGGAAGAGGAAAACAATGGAAGAGATTGAATACGTTGAAAGTTCGACTTTCTCCATGGAAAAATTAGCTAAATCTCCAAGGTGGTAGGAAAGCTGGCAGCAGTAGCTTCAGTTAAGAACGAAATATATATAGCATTTATTACATAAGAAAGACAAATAGTCTCGGAAAGCAGAAGGAAGTTCTCTCAGCTAGTACACGCAAAGAGCTTCTTCTTATAAGGGAACTTGCTCGTCGAGACATTGACGTGGGTAGGCGACCGAGAAAGATAAATCGACCTTATAAGTTACGAGGAACTTAGCAATTATTAATCGACCCGCGGCATTTTGAAGACTCAAGGTCAATCTTATTTTTCACATTTTTTTGTTCATAATAAAAGTCGAAGAAGTATATTTAGATCGGGCAACCCTATACCAGATGAGGGGAAACAATGTATAAGTTCAATGATAAGTATAATAGCGACCCGAGGGTTAGTATTTCTTCCAAATCAGAAATTATCCAAGTGCATCATTGATATCGAGTTATCATCAGTTATCTTGAAGAGTGCAGGAATAATTTCAGATGGATCGACCTCTATCGCAGTAATGACATTCCCATCGAGTGGGCGAGGGTTTAACGACATGGAGAGGTCGGGCACATGCATTCTGGGAAAGGGAGGCTGACTAATTATTGGATGAGCCAGCAAAATTCCTTCGGGATGGCGTATCGGACAAGAGGATCTATAGCGATTCATTGTTCCCTAGATTAGACTTTTTCGTGTGGAAAACTCGATCATTTTTGTCGTTTTCCTCTGGGGAAAATACAACGAATGGCTTTAATCCGGGCATATGAAAAGATCTTTCGTAACATATATATATATATCAATGTAAAGCTAGATCGAATGATACAGAATTGCACCAAAACAATCACGAGGTGTTAATTATGGAATCGATTATGATTAATATAACAACAGTTTGTCGTTTTATAGTTTTCTTTAGGTGTCTTGCATATATATAGTAAGGATACAAAATGTGCAAGAGTAATTTGCAAAAGGCTTTTAAATTCTTTAAAATAAATAAATGGAATATAAAATGCTTAAGATTCCATGTCGAAATTTATTGTATTTCCAATAAAATATTTGAATTTTTGAACAAAAACAAGATTAATTTTCTGCTAAAAGAAAAAATTTGGCTCTTAAACATTAAAAGATGAATTTCAAATATAATGATTGAATTTTCACACACAAAAAAATTGATTTTTTGTGTTTTTAATACAAAATAGTCTTTCTTAATCAAATAACTTGATATTCAACCAAGTAGTTGAATTTTCAAGAACAACATAATAAATTATTGCGAAACAGTTCCATTCAAAATGAAAAAGTTGAAATTGCTAGAAAAGGGCAGAATTTTCCACAAAACAGCCGAATTTTCAATCTGCAAATATGAATTTTCAACAAAATGTTTGAATTTGTGAAGAAAAAAGATTGAACTTCAACTAAGAGCAGTTCCATTTTCAAGTAATAGTAGATTGTACAACATGCGGGATACAGCGTCGATTACCAACGAGCATGAAGTTTGCCGTGTTCGCTTGGCATACGTTGCTCTCTTATCACCGCAGCGACTAGGCTCGTTCAGAAGAATCTAAGTTGCGATTCGCCGTTGCAGGGAGAAGTGCTAGATTGGGGATACGCATGTCATCACTTAGTTCTCTAGAGGACTAAATTCCATTTAACTTGGCTGTGACGTCAACAAACGAGAAAATACCATTTTAGATTCTTCTGAACGAGCGCGTAAGTTGCAAGTGCCGCCGCGGGTAGAAGGGAAATAATAGAATTAGAATGTTAAAAAGACGATTTTTTTAAAACACAGTTAAATTTTTAATACAAAACAATTAAAATTTTAATCAAATACATTTGTAACAAAATAGTTGAATTTTATACGAAAATTATGAATATTTAATAAAGAAAAAATGTATCTATACAAAGAAGTTCAACTTTGGATAAAGTAGTTGAATTTTCGATGAAAAAAATCCATTCCTAACGGTAAATATAATAGTTGATATTTTAACCAAGAAACTATTATTATTTTCAGTCAAACACAATCAAATTTAACAAAAAAGATAAATTCTTAACGAAAAATGTAATAGTTAATATTTCAGCAACAAAAATTTAGTTTTAATCCAAAAAAGTTAAATTCAACAAGAAAAAAAAATGTTCACCAAAACAGTTGAATCCTTAACAAAAAGCAAATTATTTTTAACTCAGCGATTGCATTTTTGACTAAAAAATATCATATTTCTACCCAAATACACGAATTTCCACGCAGCAAAGATATTTAAATCAAGAAAGATACAAAATTTCAACTAAGCTGTTTTATTTTCAAACCAAAAAGGTGAATTCTCTGGAACACAAATGATTTTTCAGCCAAAAATATGAATTTTCAAGAAGAAGTTGACTTTTAAAGAAACCGTTCAATTTTCGAATAAACAGCTAAATTTTCTATCAAACTGTTGAATTTCCAAGTCAAAAGATTAATCTTATACAAAGAAGTTGATTTTTTGACCGTAATATAGAAATTTTTAACACTAAAAAGAATTACTTTTTAATAAAATTGTTAATTTTTAACGAACTAATTGAATTGTAAACCAAATAATTAAGTTTTCTAATAGATTTTTAACTTTTCAACTAAAAAATATATAATAGTTAAGTTTTAAACTGAAACCAATTTTCAACAAAAAATTGAATAACCAAACTTACAATTTATAATATTAATTTTTAACTAAAAAAGAAAAAAAATTTCAAAACAAAGTTGAATCATGGACCAAACAGTAGAATTTGTATGAGGGTTCTGTTAATCCACTTTGCATTTAAGCAATAAAAGGAGAATAAGGGCAAGTTGCTTGAAAACAGCAAAAAATAGGAATTCTTAAAAACGGAGAATAGAGGGTAATAAAGTGAAGAGTGTGAAGTCTGTATTTATATTATACGTGTAAATAAAAATCATTAATTTTCATGTTTTCAAACTGAAAAAAAAATTTGATACACTTTTATATTTTTCATATCTGATGTCTTATTTTCTGTTAACCCCTCCACACCTACATCACAAATCGTCACAAAACCTTCCCCACCCCCGGCATTATGAAGTACTTTTTAAGTAATCCTAAACACTTTTAAAATAAAAGTACAATTATCATATCATTTTATTTACAAATTTTGTTAGAAAGTACTAAATTTATTTTCTACTTTTTTATTTAATGTCTCACATAATATATTAAATTTAGAAAAGATCGGGTTTCTTTGAGCACGAGTTAGCGTTCGATCACCCATACGATATGCATAACTGGCTTAAGTGGGAATCCATTTGATACAGAACACTAAACTTGACCTAGCTGAAACCGTATAAGCCCGGATAGAAGAACTTCCGTCGACAATGGCACGCGCTCACTTGTGAATACTTACAACACGTAACAAAGAGAAAAGTAATTTTTCTAAACTTCTATGCAAGTATTATAATCGATAGAATTACTTTTCCTCACTAGTTAACGAATCTCAAAATTCAATAATCATTCAAATAGTCATTAAAATCAAAGAAAATATCTACATTTTTAAATATAACTAATTTTAAAACCGATTTTTAATAAATTAGTCGAACCTCCAATTGCTTGTTTAACATCAGTTACTAAAGCCTTTTTATTCATTCTTTCACTTTAGAAAAAAACATCGTAACTTTTTTAATCTTCATTAATGATAGCTTATATTGTCCTTTTAAATTATAATATTTCCCTTAATTCTATTAAGATGGTTTTTATTAAAACCTAGTTGAAATTTCCTCAAACAGCAGTATAAAACTAGAGAGCATCCTGAAAATCGAGTTTGTTACATTTCTCTAGTTTCATTACTACATACACAAATTTGAAGATAACAGTAATTAAACCCTTTGTATAAGTATCTAAATTCACTGCAGTTTATAGTGAATAATTCGCGATTTTGCTCTATCCATCTTCTTTATAAAATTGAAATTTACTGAAGTGAATACAATTTTTTACTGGCAATTGGCTTGTCTGTCAATAAAATACAACTGTGTTGGTAATTACGTATCCTGAGCAATTTAAACGCGCTTGTGGCGACTGGTCACGAAGTCTCGGATTTGATATGTTTTTTTCGACCCACGTTGGGCAGCATTTGGTCAGAATTTCACCATTCGTTGAGGTTATCCGAGAATCGAACACATGTGGTCAGGCCTGATTGACAGCAGGCGGAAGGGGAAAGTGGTTTTTCAGACATTTTCCCAACTGCTAATTTTGCCCGGGATTTCCACTAAATTGCATTCAACAATGTTAGTGTTAAAAGTGTTCATTCATGACCCTTAAATTAAGTTGGTTAATTTTTGCGACATGTGTGATGTATTATAAAAGTTGAAATTTCTAATTATTCAGGGTATGTTTCATGAGATAATTCATAGCGGAGAATATTATTTAATATTTTTTTACATTTGTTTCAATAAAGTGCATTCTATAATTTATTTTGGGAAAAAAGAAGTAAATAATAGTTTTCTTAAGTTTCGTTTATCCTCGATAAATTTTCTTTAAGTTGGAAATTACTGGGAATGTGATTTAGTGATAGGCATATTACTCTCGAATGTACTAATATGCAAATTGAAAGTGTTTTCATATATTTTATTACTCTAATTTTGAGGTAGAACGGGGAATTTTTGGAAAAATCATCATTTTCACTTGGAGTAGGGAATGTTCCAAAAGAAGTGCAATTCTGAATTATAAAAGCTACGCGAAATAAAAACAATATATGCTGGTAGCATATATTCAAGAACACAAGGGTGCGTTATGTCCTCATGGCTATTTATTAAATTCATGAACAAGTACCTGAGAATGGCCCTCTTCGGCGAAGTAGATGTGCATCTCGTGAAAGTAAGGATACGTGGGTTAGAGTTCGCAGATGATTAGGTTGTTCTGACAGAGTCAATCGAAGGCTGAAAACTAAATTAATTCCGCTAGGCTATTTTAAGAGAAAAAATTATTTTTTTATTTTGTTCATTTGAATGTTCAGAATTTGAGGTGCATGCATTTTTGGAAATAAATGTAAATTTGACTGTTGTGAGGTTATTTCCATAAAGAAATTTAATTTTCACTTTGGGACAAAGTATTTCAGTAAAGAACTATAATTTAGAATTTAGGACAGGAAATTTTCGTAAATAAGTTAATCTTGGACTTGGAACCAAAATTTTGGACCAGAATTTTAATTCTAATTTGGATGAAGAGAGAACCTTTGACAAGATTCGAATGGGTGTTTCTGCGTCTGACGTTAGTGTAATCGGTTTATTGCAGTTTCGTTCAACATTATGCAAAGCTCCTTCGTGTAAGATGCAGCCTTCAAGATAAGCGAAACTTAAGTCTTGTATAAAATGAGTCCTTTTTTTATGTAAAAAATAAGCTTATCATATGAAAAGGGATTAAAATTACACAAAAAACCTAGGATTTAATTTTGAACTTCAGTTCTGTTCATCCTCTTGGACAATGTAAAATCTGAAAAACAATTGAATTGCTTTCAATGTACGTAAGTATTGCTCAATATGAACCAATTATACAACAAACTCTCGTTTTCAGTCCAGTGTCGGGGGTGGCCTTCAAATAGCCTTGGACTGATCGAGGGCTGCCTGACTTGTTTCAAATTGGAATATATATATATATATATATATGTATAACCGCTCTCGCCCTGCGCCCCTGAGAAACTGTGGGAGCCAGAAGTTCTACGAAGGCCGAGAAAGGGGTGACTGAAAGCGAGAGTTCGGTGTATTCCAATTTCAGTTTAGTGCATTTTCACGCTGCTTCTTGTTTCAAAACTAAACCTGATTTTTTGACGAGTATTTTTTTTATAAAAATGAGTTCGTATCTTACTTACCAAACAGTTGTATATACAGAGAAATCTGAAATCAATTTTGTACCGCATCATACGCTCTTTGCCTAGAAAAATATGTATCGAGAGGGTCTTATATTGAAGAGGCAGCTTCCTTTAAGTTCGAGAAAAAGTTCACAAAGGTTTCTTCTCTTCATTTTTTCTTATCCTGTCTATAATAACCGTCTTTATTTCCAAGAGATTGAGGCTCTGGGGGTGTGTTGAATTTACTAACAAGGCTTCAAGGCAGCTGAAATAATTCCAGGTGGGTAGCACGGCATCAAGTTGATCAAGATGTACAATCCTAATTACAAGAGTGTTCAGCTATACTTCACGAGGTTTGAACCTCGTTCTCTACGACAAGCCGAATTTGTATCCAGTCGTGCAGAAAATTCTATGCGATGTTTTACGTTTCAACGAGTCTGGTTAGCCGTTAGTTCAGTAAGTGTAATAACGAGCTATGTACGATGCATAGAAACATACAGTAGAGCGAGTAGCGGATGTTAGCGTAATAAGATATTAAAAGAGATGAGAACCCGCTAGCTGGGAATAGGTGTCTGCAGTTAAATTAGAGGTATGCGAAACATCAATGCATTTGTGTCAAGGAAAATTACTCATTGTGCTTGGCTGGCATTAACTCGACTTAGTATTGTTGATGCACATATTTTCTACCATACCAAAGTTTTAGAAATTACGAATTTGTCTTCATTAGGGAGGTGCTCTGCATAATTAGATTTCCCTATATGGTTATTATTAGAGGATGGGCGCATTTAAGGGAAATCCTGTACATCAGGGAAAAGTCAGGAATTTGAAGAAATAATGGTAAAAGTCAGAGAATTTCTGCAAGAAGTACTTTTAGTAACTGTCAAGAATAATCAGAGCTGCCGCCAGTCAACTCTAGTCATTTTGGAGCTACTTTCTAAAATAAAAAAATTACTTCAGTATTTTTTTGGTTGATTCAGAACCAATGTATTTAGATTATTATATTATCAAAAATATTGAAAATTAACAATTCAAACAAAATACATTTATAAAAAATTGGTAATCATTAAAAATATTATTATTTATTTAATTAAGATTTTTAATATTTAATTGCTACAAAAATTAAGTAAAAAGACTTATTTTTCTGTCAACAAATGACCCCCGGGTTTACCAGTATTGAGTTTATGTCCATACCTTTTTTCGAATTTCCTTGAATTCTTTTGAAATATTATAGGATATTTTTTAAAATTCCAAGGAATTTCCAAGGGTTTTTAAAAAGTTTCCAGGTATTTTCAAAGATTCCAAAGTAGTTTGTAACATTTCAAAGGTTTAAATTTGTTGAAGAAATTTCTAAGTGTTTCAGTCACTTTAAGGGATTTACAAAAGTTTTCATTGAGTTTTAAAGAATTTATTAGAATTTCGAAAGATATGGAACGATTTTGTATAATTTACAAGGTTTTAGGATGTTTAAAAAGATTCCAAGGAATATTATAAGAATTCTGAGGATTTCAAGGATTTTAAAAGAGTTTAAAAACTCTCAAGGTGTTTGAAAAAAATTCGTATATTTTTAGGAAACATTGCCAGAATTCATGTAATCTAGGTCAATTTTGAAATATTTTGATGGGTTTCAATGAATGTATTCACAAGAATTGAGGAATTTCGAAAGATTTCAAAAATGTATTCCAAAGATTTTAAAGAATGTTCCAGATTTAAAGATATTTTCTAAGGTTCCAAGAAATATTTAATTGATGTCAATAATTTGAAGGGATTTCAGATGATTTCAGTATATAAAAACATTAAATTTTTAAAATCTAATCCTATGTAAATTTCGGGCTATTTTCGGGATCTTAAAATATCAAAAAACCAAATTCGAAAAAGTAACCCCTATCATTGATAACCAACCGTCAAATGTAAAAATTAATTTTTTGACAAAACAAGCTATACTAGAATTTCGGGTTATTTTCGGGCTCTTCAAATACAGAAAAATGAATTTGCTAAAATCAGCCCCTAACGCTGACAAATACCCCTCAATTTTGAAAAATAATGTTTTGAGAAAAAAACTACACCAGAATATCGGGCTGTATTCGGGATCTTCAAATACATGAAAATCAATTTCCCAAAATCAACCCCTATCACTGACAACCACCCCACAATTTAAAAAAATAATTTTTCGACAAAACAAACTACACCAGAATTTAGGGCTATTTGCGGGGTCTTCAAATACGCAAAAATTAATTTCCCAGAATGAACCCTTATCACTGACAACCACCCCTCAATGTTCAGAAACAATATTAGGACAAAACAAATTACACTAGAATTACGGGCTAATTATGGGCTTATTTTGGACAGTAATTCCAATTTTTGGGCTTTTTTAGTTTTTTCAAAAATCAAAATTTTAGGTGGAGGTGCAGAATGCTTGAACAGCTAGCACCTCCAGTATATAAAAACATTTAAATTTTAAAATTTAATTATACCTGGTTTTCTGGCTATTATCGAGTTCCTAAAATATCAAAAAACCAAATTCGAAAAAACAACCCCTATCATTGATAATCAACCCTCAAATTTGAAAATTAAGTTTCTGTCAAAACAAACTATAGCAGAATTTCGGGCTATTTTCGGGCTCTTCAAATGCACAAAAATGAATTTCAAAAAATCAACCCCTATCACAGACACCCACCCCTCAATTTTTAAAAATAGTTTGTTGAAAAAACAATCTATACCAGAATGTTCCCATGAAAAAATTTCTAGATGCATTACTCGTAAAAATACTTTATAAGAAAAACACGCAGGTACCAGAGAAACCATTTTTCGGCATGCTGCGGATGTCCACTATCCAGCCTGCTGCTAAACAGATGTGTTCCAAACATGGGTTTCTTTTCGTTCCACCTTTGAAAACTACAGGGAAAAAAGGAAAGGGACAAAAAAGACACCGAATTGAAAAGAATGTCTGATTTTTATTGTGAATAATTGAGAAGCAGTGCATTAAAATTTTTGAAAGTCAATTCTAAGTAATTTTAACAATGAAATTTTTTAATAATACTTACCTTAAAACGTATCGATCGATTTAAATTTCTTCTATAATTTTTCAAAAAATTGGATAAATACCAATATCTAAGACACTCTGCACTTCACAAGGCTTTTTTTTACAAATTTAGGGGTTTATTTTGGGACATTGATTTGTGCGTATTTGAAGAGCCCGAAAATAGCCCTACATTTTGGTGTAGTCTGTTTTGTCCAAAAATTAATTTTTTAAATTGAAGGCTGGTTGTCAGTGATAAGGGTTCTGAGAAATTGTTTTTGCATATTTGAAGAGCCCGAAAATAGCCCTAAATTCTGTTGTAGTTTGTTTTGTAAAAAAAATTATTTTTGAAAATTGAGGGGTGTTTGTCAGCGTTAGGGATGGATTTGGGGAAATTCATTTTTCTGTATTTAAAGAGCTCGAAAATAGCCCTAAATTCTGGTATGGTTTTTTTTTGTCAAAAAATTATTTTTCAAAATTCAGTGGTCGTTATCAGCGTTAGAGATTTTAACATTTTAATTTCTTTATATACTGGAGGTGCTAGCTGCTCGAGCACTCAGCAAATCCACCCAAAATTTTGATTTTTAAGAAAAATAAAAGAGCCTAAAAATCGTCATTACCGCCCAAAATTAGCCCATGATTGGCCCGAAATTATGGCATATAAAAAATATTGATTTTCCGTTTTAGAGGTGCCAGCTACACGGAGCTTCAATTTTACTCAATTCAATGAGTTTTTAAAATTTCTTTGAATTATTTTCTAGTGACTGGAATTTTTGTTTAAAAGAATTTTGATCGATTTCGCCTTATATTTCATTAAATTAATTCCAAATTTAATTAAATCAATGGACTTTTTGTAATTTGGTCTAATTCATTTGAATTCTTTTGGATTGATATGAAATTGTTTGTGAAGTCTTATAAATGTATTAGAATTCGTTCAAATTCACCTGGAATCCTAATAAATTACATCGACTTCTTGCGAATTCATGTAAATTCATAAGAACGTTAGTCACATTATTAATGCACATTAATTAATTTTAGTTGCTTTCTGGTAAGAAATTAGTCACTTTTTCAGTTCAAATAGGTCTTTTTTCAGAGTAGAATTAGAATATATCAGATTAGAATTTTGGTCTTTTATTATTAATGGCGAGGAAAAATGAAAATTAGTCACGAAAAAATCAGGGATCTTTGAAAATGAATGTTTGCAGCCATCCTGTCATCTCTGCATTTTTATTTTCATTTTGATGTTCAAACAGTTCGTTATACTTTGCAGAAGAGCCTTTAAAGAGGACTTTCTTATGAATTAATTAATTTCCCAGAGGTATAATTATCCAGGATGAGAATATCCGCAGAATGTTGACACTTTGTTTACAAAAGCATCGAAAACATTAATTAGAAATGTTTGCTGAAGCATTCCCTCGAGGAAAATGTATAAGGACTTCGTCTAAAATGCAAGCCTTACTCACTCGCTCAAGTTGAATTTAGGTACCGAAATCACATTAGCAGAGACCTATAATATATTTTATCATAATTAGAGAAATTAATTTGCAACTCACTTTGAGGAATTCTGGCACAAAAGGATTGATATTGAATCAATTTACTCTCCATTTGAGGGTACAAATTGATGTCTCAGCTTTGTGACAAGTACAGTGCGGTTGGTACTACAATTAGAGTGTACTGTCGTACAACAATGACTTTTAGCGTAGTAGAATTTCCTGTACACAGTTACTAGAAATGGTACTCGGTGCAAGATCCTGGAGTAAATTTGATAAACCAGAGATGTGTAGTAAACCGAGCAGGAGGTAGGTGTTGGTGAACCTCGTATGAATACTCCTTGATGGCACGCGTACAATATTGGATGGTATATTTGAAAGTGTGTTCTGATTGTGAATATATGCATGTATCGCAGATGGTTCTTCGCCAGTGTGGTTATCAGGTGAAATTGCTGGCACTGCAGCTATAGCATTCCTGCGATATTATCTCCAGCATTACCAAGCACACGTCGTGTTCAATTGCTCATAACGCAAAATTAAATTGTAATCAAAATTTCTGATACAATCCATTCAATAAGTTCATAATCTGCAGATAATAATTCCAGTACCTAAATTTACAATTGGATTGAACTCCTTCTTGTGATAAAGGACTATAATATCTTCATCTACATCTTGATCATTTAAAGTGAATAATATTTGAATATAAATGGCTTCAAGAATAAGCGATTATAAATAAAAGTATATATGCTTTTAAAATAACAAAAAATATTATTAATTTTTGTGGCCGAAATAATATAAATTGTATAATAATTGTATAATTATTATACCGATTTAGATTTAGAGAGTGGTTGTAAACTTTGATTTTGAAAAAAATGTATGGCCCGTATTAGCATTATATGTCGAAAACACGTTATAAAACAGAAGACGAAATGAAACAAATATATGAAAAGTTGTAATTTGTTGTAAGTTTCCACTAATCTTTCGCCCACGAAGTACATATTGCGCTGTATTCGACTGATAAGTAATAGTGTATTTTTTTTTATCTTCAAAGCGTGATATTGTATGATTTGACACATCAATGTGTGCTTCGTGTTTATATATTATTAGTAAAGGAGATACAAAAATCGTATCTAATGGTGTGACTGGCTTCTTATCCGTAAAATAAAATCCACAAGTAATGTGTTTATTGCTTTTTTGATCTCATGTTCAACTGTTTATAAATGATTGATCCAACTTAATTAAAAATATTATTTTGAGATTATTTATGTAAATACTTAATTTCTTTTCAAGAATTTGTAAAAACGCTTTTATTTAGTAACTGAATTGCAAAAATTTTAAGAAATTCTCAATGCATTTTACGCTGACTTCATAAAAATGAAAATATATATAAATAAAAGAAAATAATGCATGGCCGTTGAAAATCGATTATAAAATCTGAAAAAATAGTTCATTCTGTTATTTATCACAACATTAAAAGTATACTATTAAATTATGATATCGAGAATTCAGAATTAGATTTGATCTTTGAGACATAATATAAATATTTTAATCGCATTATCAATATTTATATTGTGGAATAATAATAATAATAATATTTAATATTTTCAATGTTTATTACCTCATTATTTAAAACTTTTACTCATCCGAGTAAAAGTTTTAAGTAATGAGGTAATAAACATTGAAAATATTAAGGAATTTTAGAAATAATCAACGTATAAGACAATTTTCTAATAGTTTGAGTAAAAAAAATGAAATTTTTTTTTAGCTTTTCGAACCCTTGAGAGAATAGCCAATTTATTTTAAGTTGTACAAATATACAATTGTTATGGGCGTTTCTGAATAAAATTTCTCAGTATCCTATAGAGATTCATCTTTAGAGAAAATTCTTTTTTATATGATTCCGTACAGCCTTCTTACTCCTTACACTCTTAGTTTTTACCCTTAATGCTTACAGCCGAGTAGAGGGTTGTGGTGGTGGAAACGAAACATGTGGTGAATGAGTATTTGGGACCCAATTTCTCCTCGTTGAAGACCCATGCTTTAGAGTTCACATCTCAAGCTGAAAAATTAAATTCAAACTTATTTAGGAATTCTAGAATGTTTAAAAAAAATTTGTCGTAAGTTAGCGATAGATTCTGTCGAACTCACGTTAAGTATCATCTTTTACTGAACATTATTTTATATAAAAAAGTATTGCTTTCCATGATAATTACGAGATTCTTAGAATATTTTTAAAGGGAATTATAAAAGATTTGAATACATTTTTGAGCTGAATATTCTGGTTTGCCTGAAAATTCCAACTATAATTAGACCCGTCTTGAGAATCATGCATTTTCTACCAATTTTACACTGCGTATTTAAACAACATGAAAATTAATAAAAAACACTTATCAGTTTGAAAGTTTACAAAATTATCTATATGAAATAATAACTGTTTTCAATTTTAAGTCAGTGTATATTCTGAGGAAATTTTAATACTGTCTTCCTGGCATACTAAAAACAAGTAATTAATTTATTTTTTTCAAAAACCCGCGATTTAGAATAAGATTTTTCGTAATTATTAAGTTGTACATTTAATTAATATTTTTTAATGTAATGCTAAAAAGGTCATTGAAGTTATTATTTTGAATAGGTCACGAATTGGTTTAATCAGTACTTATAAAGATGTTTTGACAACATTTTTCGTAATGATTCAGTTTTACAATTAATCTCTCTTTGTTGATATAAATACTTATGTGAATAAACCTTTTATTTAATACATATATAATTATTCAATAGTTTATATTTTTATTTTTAAACTTAACACTGCGCGAAATCAATGTTTAAACCTTATGAAAAGAAGTATTTGTAAGTATCGGATATAATACTTTTTTCGCGGAACAAGTACTGGATCTATTACTTACCAATACTTATTTTTCATAAGGGAATGTTGTCCCTTAGAATTAACATTGTTAACGTTGCCTTTAAAAATATACATTGTTTTACATCAATACAAACTATTGAATAATACTTGTCAAATAGGTAGTAATTCATCATCAAATAATTCTTATTTTCTGTTTTTGTTAATTTACTTGTATTGCTCAAAAAAGTACTTTGTAATTAACAATAATGCTAATGAGTATTTTTATTATTTTCACCTTAACCATCAGGTAACTTCACTTCGTCGACTGCTGAGTTGAAAACAAGGGACCAAATGCATGGGGTTCGGTCCATTTGGGCCCTATTTTGCTAATATCTTCATAAAAACTAATTTTTTTCATGTAAGTGTAAAATCGTTTTTGCTTGTTAAGAACTATTTAATGACATGATAAAATGATAGTAATTCTTATACAATACGAAGATACGAAAAAAAGTGAAAATTACCTAATACTGGATCAATATAAAATGTTTATGTGTAAATATTGAGCATGGCCCTTCTTATGAACCTGTCCCCTATATTTTTTTAAATACTTAAAAAGTAGTGTAAAATATTGAAACAGACAAAGGAACTCCTTGTAGAATTTCTCGATAGAAATATTATATCCTTTGGACTTGACTCCGTCTCCTGCATATTTTGTTTAATTTGATTTTCAAAATGAAGGTTTACAATTTGTTAATTCCCTAATTTGTAATAGTTGTTACGAATTTCGAAACAATGAGAAACCCCAATCAGAATAAAAAATAAAAAGTTTATTATATTGATTATTTTGAAAAATTGCGGATTCCCTCTCGTAAAAGTGTTTTGGGTCACAAGAAATATATACCTATACCCATTTTTATGATTTCCTAAGAATTTGAGCCTAATTTCTGTGTGCGCTGTACAGCTGATGATAATATAGTAGAAAATCTATCTTTAGAAGTATTCCAATCGGAAAACCCTTTAATTATCAAAAATCTCTAAACTACAGTTGAAAATGTACTCATATTTCTTGAATTTCCAATATTTGACAATTATGTAGATTTAAACATTCAAACTTTAAAGTAAGTGAACGTAAAATCAATAATTGCTGCAACAAAATATTTCAATGTTGGAATAAGCATGTGAAAGGGAAAAGAACACGCTCATTAAAAGATGTAGGTTCAGGAGTAATATGGATTATTATACAAAGACCAATTGCAGCATCAGGTAAGGTCTGAAGCCACCGTTAATTAGTTTGTGTTAGGCAGCAATCTGGAAGGTGGTTTATCTCTTGCCAACCACTTACAAGCACCACGCGCCAACGCCCCAAGACACCAACCACACCACGTTGGTCGTTACTTCCGTTTCTGCTTCGCCTCTTCTATACTCTTTGGGCACATGAACAGAAAGCTGGAAGCTAGTACGTAGTCATACCATTAGCCATATACATTCCAGCGTCTTTGCTTGCATTTCCACTCCTTTCTCACGACGACCCCAAGACGTTAAAACTAATTTAAACAAACTCTTAACGGCCCTTATTCGCCACGCGTACTCCAAACTTTCTCGCAACTTTACTGGTCGCGAAGCACTTCGACTGCTTGAAACCCACATGCCAAAAATAGTTTGTGTGCGCTTTTATCACTTCAAAGGAGCAACGAGAAATTATAACAGTGGGAAAGAGTCCTCGTGACAAATGTAGGTATGGCCTATTTTTCATGACATCTTTATTGAGAGCGATATTAATTATTATGACGTTTTAATAAGGGCCACCATGAAATGATCAAGTAACAATTTTCGTTTATGTATACTAGCTCTCCACCATATCACGTAAGAATAGAAATGAAAAAAAACCTCTTCCGTGTTTTTCAATCCTTTCTCTTTCCGATTTTTTTTATCTTTCCAAGTTTACTTGGAGGCCCATTTCAGCAAAAAATGTCACTTTTAGAGGAAAAAAGAAATAGAATTTAAGAAGAATAAACACATAAGGTTAAACTTATTAAACTATAATTTTTTGTTTTGAAAATCCAATTAAAGTTTTATTGAACTCCAAACTGGAAATCCTCAGGTACTTGAAATAGTATTCCATTTCAAATATTTATAATTGTAGGCACAGGGTGAATAAAAACATTTTCCAGGTCTTACTTTAGTCGTTGGTGCGGCAGCTTCATCTAATTTTTTTTAAGCATTTCAATTGAAGTGCTTCTTGAATAAAAAATGCTGCGTTTCAATTTTGGGTTAATACCCGACACGAAATGAGCCCACCTTTTTTTCTGCGCAAATAATTAAAAATGAATTAATTACTTAATTCACAAACATCCATATCTTTATTACACTATTAGAAATATCTGGTTGAATGTTCAACCACATGTAGTTGAAGTTTTAAACAATTACGGTGTATGAAATTTTAACTGTTTGTGAATGAAAAGTCAGCTACACGTGTAATTGAAATTTCGACTATTCTGTTGAAAATTCAACCACATGTAATTGAAATTTCAGTAAAGCGAAAAAAATTTTATTCGGCTCAGTGAATTTCAAAGCAAGTATAATTTTTCAGGTAATTCAATAGGTTGGATTCAAAGTTTTTAAATAATCCAAAAACTTAAATAAAACCCACAAAGATTCCTTAAAAATACTGTGCTTTGAAATTCACTAAATGTACCATAAAAGTTATGAAAAGGAATCATGAGTCATTTCGTATGATTGTATCGTGAGATCCATGAGATTAATAGAGTGCACATAATATTTAAAAAAATAAGCAGCTTTAAAGAAGAAAAACAAAAGGTACATTTGCATTATATTACCATTATGAATTTCGCGTCCGTTTTGACCAAGTTTTCGATACTCGCTTTTGTATTCATAAACTAAAAAAGCATACAGCAGTTAGTACCGACAGTATGAATGAAATTTTCTTATTGTGATAATATTATTCCAACGTACTTTTTGTCTTTATTCTTTTACTTCTTTTACTAAATAATATATGAATGTCGTTTTTTAATTGCATGGATCTCGCGACGCAAACAATTCATTAATTTTTAACCAATTTTGATTGAATTTTATTTTAATTCTGTGAATGAACGAGATTTCAACCACCAATGTGGTTGAATTTTCAACATATTTCTAACAGTGTATCTTCAACTGGAAAAATCTTTTTAAATAGAATCCTCTTAATTGTAATTGCATATAACTTTATTACCCAGGATGATTATATTTTAAGACATTTGTCATGGAATAAAGTTTAAATTGATTAAACTATTCCGAAATTGGATATCGCCCTTTATAAATTTATAAAGGATGTGCTATAAATGGCAGGCCATAATCATTTATGGTAGAGCAGGCGATGTTATGCAAATAAGACAATTATGCGCGGAGATACCATGACCGTCCTGTAGACAGCCAATAGGAGAAAAAATCGCGAGATCGATCATGACTATCTTCAGGCAATCGAGACTATAGCAAACCCGCATCGTTTTTGAAATGTGTAAAGAACAGACAGGTGTAGATGCACCTGGTTCATTTTTGACGAATTATATTCAGCTTGTTTAAGCAGAGGTGAAGTTGGCAGTTCATCAATTCTGAAAATCATCGATTTTTTAAGGATTCCATTTTGCCTCTTTTTATAAATGATATGCCTGGTGTAAGGAAAATCATTTATAATACTGTTAATGATAAAGTAAGTAGTAGTAGTAAGTAAGTAAGTAGTAAGTGAGCAATAAAGTTTTATTGGTCAGGAAAAGTTAAGGAATTCGAAAAAAATCTTGCGAAAGCTAAGGAAATTCTGTAAGAATACTAAATTTAAATTTTCTGTATATTAATTTTTTTAGATTTTAATTCAAAATTGTATGATCTCGCTTATAAAAAGTTAAACGTTAGAAATTTTACAAGATTAAGCTTCTGGTCTTTCAATATTAATGGTCAGGAAGAATGAAAAGTGGTCAGGGAAAAGTTAAGGAATTTCCAAAATGAAGTTTTACGGCCACTGTGAAATAATATTATTGTTAGTAATCTGTATATATTGAAAACTGTTTTTTTCTTTATTTTTTGTTTTTTTATATTGTATTTGTACATTTTGTATACTTTTATATTTGTATTAGAATATGCCACTTGACGATTATATTTTTACTTTAAAATTTTATCAATTGGTTCAAAAATCAAAAATTTTGTTGAAAGGTTAAAAATACAACTATTTTGTTTCACAATTAACTTTTTGTTGAAAATTCACATTCTGGTATTGAAAATTGAACTGAAAACTCTCTTGGTTAAGAATCCGTTCTTTTTTGGAAAATGTATCTTTTTTGGTTAAATGCAGCTATTTATGATTTAAAATAAAAAAAGTAGAACTACTTTGTTCAACATTTATTTTATTGGTTGAAGGTCAATTTTTTGAATTCATTTGTTTTTTTTTGGTGGAAAGCGAATACTCTTGTTTTGAAATGTTTTCTTTTTCGATTAGAAATGCAACTGTTTAGTTAAAATGAACTTTTTATTGAAAATTCCAATTTGCGAGTTAAAATTCAACTTTTTACAGAAAATTCGCCTTTCTGTTTGAAATGTCAACACTTTGGAAGAATTTTGTTCTTTTTGACTGAAAAATGTTTATTTGTAGAAAGTTTCTCGTATGGTTGGAAAATTCATCTCTTTCGTTGGACAATTCATTTTTTTACAAAAAAATTAACTTCTGTATTTTCGGTTGAAAATCGTTTTTTTTAATGAAAACTTTAACTATTTTTTGAATTTTGGTTGAAATATTAAGCATTAAGTTTTTTGTTGGAAATTCACTGTTTTGCTTAAAAGATCAACTGTTTGGTAACAAGTGCAACTGTTTCGTTAAAAATGATATTCTTTTGGTTGAAAGTGTAGCTGTTTTTCGTCGACGTTTAATCTTTTTTTTGTTTTCAAATTTAACATTATTTGATTAAAAATAGGTATAAAATCAAAATATTTCTTTGAAAATTCAATTCTTTTGTTGCGGGATAAAATAATTTTGTTAAGGAAATCATATTTTTCGATGAAAATTCGTCCTTTTGGATTTAGCAATTATCTTTTGTGGCATATAACTCATCTTTTCTTTTTAGTTCAAATGAAGAAATAAATTGGACATTTTTAATTTTGATCTGAAATTTTATTGTTTTATTCCGTTCATCAAGATTTTATGTGAAAAAGTTTACAGGATTAATGAAGGTAAATGAAGGAAAATGAAGTTTTGTTTAAAGAAAAATAAGAGAAAAGTCAGGGAATTTTGAAAATGTGGTTTTTCGGTTACCATGTAAGATTACGCGGCCTTTTGAGGAACTTTCTGTTTAGCTGATTGGTGCAATTTACTTGTATCGCGTTTTGCTTAGTTATAGGAGAAAATTATTTAGGGACGTCAGCAAACGTTTACAGTATCCTCAATCACGCAGTATGCAAACTTCCTTGAGGCAGCTAACAGATTCCCCTCAGAGTTTCTGACGCGACAAACGATAAGGTTATATAGTTATATTCCACACTCGTCTCTCATCCCCTGTCACCCTTTAAGCCTCAGGAATATCAAAGTGCCTTCGCTTCGAATCTAATAAAAACTTTGCTATCCGTTTCAGATTCCCCCAGTGTCCAATCCCTGAAGCGCCAACCTGCCATCTTGGCCTCGCTCCTTTTGGTAAGTTTATTGTATCTTCTCTGTTTAGTAGATTACTTTTTAATTTCAAATTATTTCAGCTTATCACTGAATGAAAAATATTTCACCAAAAATGGGAAATTTCAAATCTAGTTTCTTCAGCCTTATTGAGCACAAACTTCAAACTGACACATTTTTACTTCTTTGTAACTAGTTTTGCTGAAGCAAACGTTTTTGCTACTTTTTTAGTATTTGGATGTAATATATTAGACTTATTAACCAATTTCAGTTTTTTTTCTTCCTAATAGAGAGGCACCGATAGGTTTAGAGATATAAAAAAAACTTGTATCATGTTTATATGAGAAAAACTTTTTTGATATGGTTGAACCTTTAATGATGTACTATTACTGTACTGTATCTAAGAATCTCAGATGAATTGTTCAAAGCCCGTGAGCCTTTTTTGTTTTATTTATATTCGTTTGTGAACTTGAGTGTGATGTTTCTGTTCGATTGGATCTCATAGAATTCTCATCAAATTTTTAATCTGTTTCCTGAGGGAGCAGCATTCCCTTCTATTTCCTTTTCTATCCCTTCCCCTAATATAACCCACTCTACCAATACTGGACCCCTGCATCCCACTCAGATGACCTTCTCGGCGTTCTGCGGAGAATTCAATTAATTTCGAGAGATCTCTCTTCAACCCGTAAAATATTTCACGTGCACCCTTCAAGCTGCGAAATAACAAATTCCTCAAATACGAATGCACCCTGTGTTAACTTTTTGAAAGAAAAAGTAAATAAGAATTAAGATGCAATTAAAAATACATGAGTTGTGAAAATATAAATTCGTTCGATCAAATACAGGATCTCTTCCCCAGTGAAGTAGAAAATTATTGTTTGAAACTATGCATACCGGGATACAATATTTGCAACTGAAGTGATCTCTGAACTCACTGACGCCTGAGTTTGATTTGAATCACGTAACGAGATTCCCTAGATTTGTTGAATAGAAATTCATTTCATCGAATTGTCGATGCAACCGATACAATAGATGTTGGTTCGGGAGCCAGTATAATTATTTGCCTCTGGCATTAGCAATGCATAGAATAATGCCGAAGGATACAAAATTTAAATTATAATATTATCATCACCTAAATTATTATTTGTTTTCCCCTCTTCTCGAAATATGTTTATTTAATATTCCTCTCTACATTCATACATAAACAAAATTATGAGAAACTTTTACTCAATTTCATCACAAGTATTTAAAAGATATTGAATCTTTTTACTTTTAAAAAGTCTAATTCCTCTTTCTACATTAAAATCTGGATTTTGTAGTGGACAATGTTTTTTTTTTTAATTCTTTAGACATTAAATTTTTGTCAACATTGAATTGTGAAAAAGAGTGATGTCATTTTTATGTCTTCTGCCCCCCCCCCCCCTTCCCCAGTTGCGAAGTCTTTCAAGAAAAAGTGGTTGAATTCTGGTTCCCCACTTAGAAGTTTGAAGGGTTATTCAAGTGCGGCCTGTTTTGTTTTCAGCTTCGAACGTTATGGTTCTTTTGAAAGTTTGGCTATTCCAAAAGTTCACAATCTCATTTTGTAAATAACTTATTATCACTTGAGAATTACCTAAAAACTCAACTACTTCACCTTCGAACCTTCAAATAGCTCTTAGTAAACGAAGTTTCTCTAAGACTTTGAACACCTTATCATAAAATTGTTTCATCTGTTTCAATTTTTCCTTGAGAAAGTTTTGAAATTTAATCCTCTCCTAGAAAAGTTTTATAGGTTTGATTCTCGTCGTTATGCATTTCATTTATTTTTCCACTTTATTTTTCGTGTATTTCCTTAGATTCTAATTAAATAATCGTTACTCCTGGCATAGAAGTCTATGCTCAGGAAATTTAGTCGAGTTCGATTCCCTTTGCTTTCTGTCCCTTCGGTCCTTGGGGATAAAAGACAAAGTTCTTGGGGGATTTTCTGGAAAAGGTGGAGGCTTCTTGTTCCCAACAGGAGCCAATATGGCGACGTGTCGTCTGCTGAAACACCCGCAACAGACATTCACATCACCCTCTGCTCTTAGTCCGTACAGAGTAATAAGTAGCCGTCGGCGCCGGTGTATTGGGCTAGGGACTTTGGCCCCCAATACACGCTGTGTGGGGTCGTTACTACAAGACGTTGTTTTCACTACGAATCAATGGCTTCTACCCTCCTTTTCTTTGGTCAAAGATGCATGTATATGTATGATATATATGTATATGTTCGTGTAGTATCATCCCCTAAGATTGCTCTTTCGTACTCTTCCTTTGGTCGATATTGTCTCCTCGAGGGAACCATCCCTCACAATGCACCAGATGATGCTACTCTTCCATGATAACGAGAAATTGATCCCTGAAGGCTGACGATGGGTACCTGTATTTTCCCTAGATTTCCTGGTTCACGTAAATTAAACAAATTCCAAGTATATTTAAATATAAAAAATCTGCTGGGAATAATCACTTATGAATTTGATTTATAAATTAGAGTAGCTTTGAATACATTTCCAAAGGGCTTTCCCTAAACATTTTACAATTCGACGATCGGATGCTTATTCCGGAATCTGCATAAGAAAATCTGCAGGGCTATTTGAAAATTTAAAAGCTTTCAACAAATTTAAAAGCATCAGGAATCAAGGGGTAGAATGTTATCGACTATACTTTGTAAATCCTGTTCTTAAATCTCAATTTACCTTTTTTCGAAAATGCTAGACAGATAAAGTTTATCGGGTGGATTTTCCCGCTAAAACTCCTGGGCACCAGTGACGTGCCCTGTGAGTCAGCTTGTCACCATGGCTACCAAGTGTATTCCTCTGGTATCCTCCACACTGAAAACAGCATATATCCATTCTATACGAACTTTCTGGGAACGAAGCGGACGAAAGATTATACATCAGGGAAATGACGGGAAACAAGATCGGAAAATGCAATATTTAAAAAAGTGGCGTCCAAAATGCACCTTGTTCTTTCTGTAATAGCTCTGAAAAACGTAAATATTTCGACGTGTTCAAATTGTAAGGTTTTATCTAGGTCCGGGCTCGTCACTGCAAGCAGGTGCTGACTGACACGACAAGTGTATGTGTGACACCAAGTTTTTCTCTAATTTTTTTCTGCGTTTTCTAGAAATCGAGAGAAGGGTTACGTTCACGGTAAATTACGTCTCGCCGTCGTTCATGCTGGGGGGGTCTAAACATTTATACTCGAATTTACAATACATTTCATTTGCAATTTTAATTTCATTTTTAATTTATGAAGTGAATCAAATATGCCTGCAAATTAAACCACAAATTAAACCTTTAAAAAGGAGGTAAATTTGGAGAATTTTGAACTAAAGTTCATGAAGAATAATGAAAAGCGACGGCCGCCAAAATCCCTTCTCCTTTATTTTGAAGAGTGTAAACTCTACTTCGAGTTGTACAGTTTAACAAATGTCCATTAAAAATTCCCTTATCCTTATTATTTCATTCAAGAAATCATGTAATAGACCATATTTTTAACAAAAAATTTTTTTTATTAACTTTATTTTCTTATTAATTTTTAACTACTCATTACTCACTAAATTGTATGAATATTGACAAATAAAACGTTTATATTAATTTTTATATTAACTTTTATTTTTGCGAAGGATAATTTTTTCCAAGTCCGACGGTAGGTATAATGACCATGAAGGGCTAGGAACCAGTCGATCGACAAGATTTATTAGGTCCTGTTTGACCTAGTCCCTAGACCTAGACTGCCACTGGCAGTCTTTGCAGTCAAAGACTGGCTTCTGCAGAGCTCTGATCTAGGTACTTGCATATTGCAAAGTTCTATCTCAGAAATTGCATATTGAAAGGTTCTAACTGTTGGCGTGCAATTTAGAAGCATCTATACAGCTGAGGATGCTCTTGTACTCAATACAATTTTCTATGTTATCTATGTGATCCAAGATACTTCGACTTATTCATACTTCTGATAAATTATCCTTTTAAAAAAAAGTGGTGTAACGATATGTCTCGAAATTCTCGCAATTACTGTTCTTGCAACCCTGTTTGGTTTTTCATTACTTGAATTTGTTGTATATCTTAAAGTTTAAAGTTGGAAAATTAAATATAAGAAAATTCTAAGAAAATCTTATGTAAATTGTGACATATATTTGGGTTTTTTAAATGCTATGTATTATTGCTTTTCGTTGAAAATTAGTATTTTTTAAAAAGAAATTGATTATAAAATTACAAAATTGTGCAGAAGACTTATTTTTTATAGAATTTTTGGGTTGTGTTAGTTTCTTCTACGGAATTTTGAATTTTAAAACAAAAATCATCCTCAAGATTTCTTTTTACATTTCTCAATACCGTTTTCCTGTCATTTTATATTACTTTATGTTATATTAGTGTTTTTTTCAGGAATTTTTAGTATCTTTAATACAAAATTATTAGATTTTGAAGAATATTTCCTATTTTCAACATTTTTAATTCACGTTGAGGTGTTTCACCTGAAATCGGTATTTTCATATAAAAATTATTAGATCTATATACAACTATTTTCGTTTAAAGTAATAAAATAAAAAGCTTCCAAAAATTTTAAAAAAGATTCATAAGTTTTTAGCAATTTTATGTTAGGGGCTTAAGTAAGAAATTGGTATTTTGATATCAAAAATAATGTAAAGTAATTTAAGGAAGATTTACAACTTTTTAGCTATTTTAGGTTATGTTGGTGTTTTATACCGTAAATATAATTATTTTTAGTACAAAAAATCAGTACGTTTCGAATAACATAACATTTTTGTATACAGCTTGTCAATTAAGCCAGCGGGTGTCACCGAAATGCCGATATAGATTTTAATGCAGATATAAGTTTTGGAACAGTTTAGGGTTTATTACATTTGGAAGAAGGTTTTAAATTTGAAACAATTTTTTGTTATGCCATGCTAGGGATTTTCATCAAAAATTGATATTTTTAATGCAAGAAATCATTAGATTTTAAAAAAATATTAACAATATTGAACCACAATTATTTATATTTATTGTCTATTTATTTATTATTATATTTCATTTTTTTCAAACCAAAACCATTTATATTTTTTAACAAATATTCAACGATTTTTTTCATTACTAAAATATTACGTATTAATTCTGAAGTTAAGATATCATTTTCATCAATATCATGTAAAATATTCTCCTTGCTTCTTCCTAAACGAAATAGATTCTGTGAAATACAAAAATTTTGCATTAATATTAATTTTATATTTTAATTTAAATATTGCTTAAGAAAAAAAGAAGACTTTATTTCTAAAAACATCTCTGATTAAATGGGAAATTACGAAGTTTCTTTTTTGTTTATGTATGTAAAGCTAGCGTTATTTTTCTCACCTTAACGGTTATAGGTATGATTTAAAAAATACATATTCATTACAGATTCTGATAATAGAATAATAATACTTTCATCGTTTAAAAAATTACCATTCGCGGTTATAATGTACGGAAGAGAACAAGAAATAGAAACAGAGTACGTCGTTACGAACTTTTTACAGAAAACCGGCTGCTGTTATATTCCGAAGGGAGTTTTTCTTTGAATTAAGTGAGAACCTTTACCAGAGTGCGAACGCGGAATGAAATAATGAATTTTCATTTCTATTACTTTTCACTTTTCTTTTGCTTCCCTCTTAAAAGCGAAGCACGTACGTTTATTGCAGCTTCTTTGAATAAGCATACAGTTGCTTTACTTTTTAACAAAAAGATCTTAAATAACAATAGAGCAGTCAAGATTGCATGCGAATGCGAATGAAAACTCAATGAACACTCTTGTTACCACAGCAAATGAAAATATTTCTCTCACCTTTGGATCTATCTTCATTTATCTAAAAATTATTTATTTCTCCTGGAAAAATATTGGTTAAACAGACTTTCGAATAAAAGTTGTATGCAGTCGAATTTTTATATTGTATAACTGCATCCATAAAGCGAGTACATATTTCATTTTTGCCCAGCTTCCGCAGTTTTACAACCCCTTTTTTGAGGAATGTAGGGTTCCAACAGGTAATGACTCCGCAATGTTTTAGGTTGGAATGACAAATTGTCCAGGATACAGCAAACATATCTTTCACGCCGGAAAGTGTCCATTCCAATTTCCTCTCTCGTGAAACAGAGAAATCAAATGGAACGCAATAAAGCCGTTGTTCGTTTTACTCACTTCACATTCGCAAACATAACCCCAGATATAGGTATTTCTCTCATAGGAACCCTAACCTTTTGATCAGATTTCCAATGTCTAAAACCTGTAAGAATCTCGAATTTACGTTCTTGCTGAAGGACATCGTAAATCCCTTAAAAAGTGGAGAAACGAAACCAGACTTACTAGGGTTTCGAAATTTTCGAATAAATAAAGAATGAAATCGATACAGCCAGTAGTAAAACGAAATTGCTGTCGTTATTCACGAGTGGAATCTGAAGGTATAAGCGCAAGGGAACTTTAATATAATTCCTAAAAAATGACCCAATTTTATAATAAAAAAATCCACCCACTTTGAACTCGAAAACTTTGCGCTCGAAAATACATTTATCTCGCGCTTCGCGCTCAATAATGTATTTCCCTCGCGCTCCGCGCTCGGTAATTGTATGTTTCTCACACCTCTGCACAGATTTTTTTAAACTAAAGGTCAAACCATCGACAACAGTAATTTCATGATAATAAATTCTCTTTTTTTAAAGCTTCTTCGGCTTTAACGAACACATTCTCATCATATATCTCGACCTTCGCAATCGAATTTATCCCTCAAATTGTATGTCATTTCCATAAATGTGTATTATTACAATTCCTAATGTGCATTGATAATAAAATAGACAAAGTTTCATTGTCTTGTTTAAAAAAATGCTCATTCATAAAAAAAAATTTGTTAGCAAGCATTTTATTGCAATTTCTGCCGGTTTTCAAAAACTGAATGTACTCATTTCCAATTTTATTTTTACGGTTTGAACGTTGCACATACGGTTTACACATCAGCTTTACCTTTTTCTAACTTCTAAATTATATCCCTACCCTCAGTCATCCACGAAAATTCAATCATTGA